>JARJDS010044839.1:0-10194 GCA_030264155.1 Atheta pasadenae
TGAAGGCTTTAGAGTCAATTTTGTTTGTTTGAACTTGAGTTATTTATTGTGAAACAGTGGGAATTGGAATATCCAAACATTGAATTTGTGTTTTACTGCTTTCTGTAGTTGGTTTTTTTGCATACAAACAATAATTATCTCTAACAGAGATTAAAATGTTAATACGTATGGTTTTTACTGAGAATTTTTTGTTTTTGTTGTAGTTTTTGATGAATTAACAACAAAAAACACTAAAATACTAAGTTTTACTTAGACTTTGTTTATTTTAATTAGTATTTCTGTAATTTTACCACAATTAAATATTATTTGTCTTATTTTTTATTAATTATGGTAAGTTTTTTTACTGATTTCTGCAATGTCTATAGTTAGGCAACACAAAATACGTTTTTTTTACGTTTATTGTTGAAATCACTTAACAAAACTTTAATAAATCGCAGTCATTTAATGTTTTTAACAATAAAATTAAGGTATTTGCAATTAAAACGCAATTAACTTAAATTTTGTATTAGTATCGGTGATTTTAACGCAAGTTTGGAAATATTAGTTAATTTTCTTTATGTTAGGCAACACAACATACACCTTTTGTTGCGTTACACAAAAAAATAGTTTAAAATTAATTTGTATAAGATCGAAATGTTGTTTACTTTAATATCAGTGTCATTAACAAACAAATCGCATCGAAATCAGGACAGAATTGAATTGATTTGAATGGTAGTGACCCAATAAACTTTGCGACTGAATAACACTAACATTTATGATTAATATTATGAATATTATAAAATACCGGTTCAAGTTCGTGCTGATTTCGCATTAAATCGTTTTATATCATTTCATATCACTCGTATGCGCTTTAGAAATAAATATCTGTCATTCATAAATTGTGTTCATTCTGGTTCATTCAAACAAACCAAAATATAAAAAAAAATTACAATTACGATGTATTAACTGTTACAATTATTATTAACAAGTTCAAACTAATTTTATAGCTATTTATTGCTTTTGTTAGTGTTTGCCAACGCATTACTAACCATGCGATTAAAGTAAATCGGGTAAAACCTTGAAATGGCGATATAAATGAAATTAATTGCCGTTTTTTCCTGCTGACCAAACAAACTGCAATTGAATGCCATCGCGATTAAACTCATTGTGATTGTCAACCATTGTTGGTTGTGTTTTATTTTAATTCACACTTTGTAACACTTTCTAAAGTAGACAACAATAAAAAATGAAATAAAAACACAAATAAATTAAACAAAAACAAATAAAACACTAAATGTTAAACAAATTAGTGTACCGTGTACTGGAAAGATTAGTTTTTAGGTTAGTTATGAAAGTTAGGTTAGTTTGAAAGTTTAAAATTATAATAATCATTAAATTAATGCAAAATAATAACAAAAAACTAAAAAAAAAACTTAATTCCTTTAAGTATTTGTTTGTAATTTGTTCAATTTGTCTAGTTTGTTATTAATTATTAATTGTAATTTGTATTTGTTACCTACCTTGGTCGGTTGCATAATCTCAGGGGCATTGAAAAAGTTGGGAACTTTTCGTTTGACGTCTTTTGCATTTTAATCAATCCGCGTACTTTCCGAACATTTGCACTCACATATTATGACACTAATGCGCGTATTACGACCAGAAACAAATTACCACATTAATATTGATGTCTTCCACACCAACCGTACTCAATGATCACATTTCGCACGTATTGTCATTTGACAAGAAGCAAATATTCGAGTATTAGGGTATAATTTGGGTATGAGTCACACAAACTTTTTTTCGGAACGATGATCTCACGAAATTTTACTTTTAAACTTTTAATGTTTGCTCACTCGTTTCTGGACGCTTGTTATTCGTTGAAAAGGGAAAGTTTATACTTTCATTCAACATCTCTACTTTAACTACAACTTCCCGTTTCGATTCAAATGACAAAACGTGGAGGTAACGAACATTGTTTCACGTATAAAATCTAGTAGCCTGTTTGTTTCTTTTGTTTTGTTTTTATTTGGTGTGATAGTTTTCAGTTGTTATACAAATCAAGTTACCGCTGCAAATAATTTTTGTTATTTGTCAAAATAATGTCAAAAGTCACAATGTAAAAAAAATGTATGAACATGGCGTCTTAACTAGTTTAGTCCTGGTTTATTCATGAATAACTTAAATAATTATCTACATTTCAATGACGTCATGATTTAATACGCCGAATGCGCCGTGTGTGCATCCCAACAACGCAGTCGGTCGAGTTGAGAAAGTGAAAAATTTCAGAATTTCTGGGTCATGCGCCATTACTTAAACTTTAAGCATCGTACCGTACTCGTCGTACTTAACGTCGTGTACACCTCCTCCAATAAAATCCAGCAAAAGCAGACGTACTGCTTTCACCTGTCTTGTCTTGTGTCTGCGCCGTGATTGTTGTCGGTTGTCGCATTAGTCTGTGCGTGAAATTCGTCGCGTTCGTGTCTTGTCATAAACCTTCCAACCAAAAACAAAAAACTAACAAACAAAAGCAAAGTGTACTTGATTGCAGCGTGTGTGTAACATTTGTTTAGTTTTGTTTCAACAGAAACTAAAATGAAGACTTTCCGCTTGTTGTTCGTCACATTGACGGCGTTAGTTCTCACTAGTTCCGCGCAAAATTGTTTAACGAGCAATGACCAACAGACGCCGAATCCGGAAGGCAAGCAGCGATTGTACACCGGCCAGCAGGAGTTTTCCCTCAACATGTTGCAATCGGTGAATGCGCATAATCCGACTTCGAATATTTTCTTTTCGCCGTACAGCACGTATCACGCTTTGCTGATGGCGTATTTTATTTCTTCAAATACGACAGAGATGTATTTGAAGAAATTATTGAAATTGGATCCTAAGCAGGTAATAATTTGTTGAATTTTTTGAGGTGTGAAGTTTAATGTTTTTGTTTTGTTTGTAGACAAAATTCGATATTTATTCTGCGTATAAACTGGATAAGTTTGTTACAAAGTTCCAAAATGATGGGAAAGGTGACGCCTACGAGTTTGCGAACGCCAATCGGGTTTATGTTGAGAAGAATATCAAAGTTAGGGATTGTATGACTACATTGCTGCAGGATGAATTGGATACGCAGGATTTCCAAAACGCGCCGGACCAATCACGGCTGAATATCAACGCGTGGGTGGAGGAAAAAACACAGCACATGATTAAAGACATTTTACCGGCTGGTAGTTTAGATTCTTCGACGAATTTGGTCATTGCCAATGCGGCGTTCTTTAAAGGGTTGTGGGAAAATAAGTTTGATGCTGCCAACACTAAATTGGATGTGTTTCATATTAGTCCGTCAAATAGAACGTTTGTTGACATGATGAACGTGCAGGGTTCTTTTAATTTCGGTGAGTTTTAGTGTTTGGAAGTTATTTGGGTTGCCTATTAATGGTCTGCGTGTTTGTTTCAGATATTTCGGAGGATTTGCGCGCGCATATTTTGGAATTGCCCTACAAAGGCGGTGATATCAGTATGTATATTATCCTTCCACCATTTGCGACGGAAGATGGCGTCTCTCATATCCTGAAGCAACTCACTTTGGAGCAGTTTAAGAAGATTGCCGGCGACGAGAGCAAATTGTGGCCGCGGACTGTGAATGTGTCGCTGCCAAAATTCAATCTGGAACACACGATCGAGTTGGTGCCGGTGAGTAAACAAATCTCTATGCGCTTTTGTTCGATTTTGTTTGCATTTTTCGGAATCACAAAAATCGCATGTCACGTGACAGAACTTGTTTTGCGTCGCCAACGACGAGCGGAGTCTATTTACCATTCGGCCTCATTCCAAAATTGGCACTTTAATGATGTCGTAACTGTTTCGCTCTAATTTCGTTACTTCGCACAACAAAATTCCTAGTATTCGAACGCAATGGCATTGCGCATACTGAACCAAAACCATCTGAGCCTGGTGAAGAAAACCGTGGGCAGAACAGCGCCATTGTGCCGCCGCTTACGTTGCCGATGTATGAGCATCTCTAAATCGGCGGGTGCGTCGGTCGCCTGCAAGTCCGATGATCCGTCACAATTGGAGGGAGTCGATGAGATGGAGCACAGATTGATGCTCCGGCCTCTGACGCACCGCCACGCTAAGCTGCTGCAGCCGCAGAATCTGCCCGAGTATGGCAAGCAGGAGCCACAATGGACTACCTCTGAGCACTTGCGCTATCGAAGTGGGGATTTGGATTATATCGCCGTGATGCCCAAGAGTGGGCTGCACGTGCGAAGCTGCATACCATCGACCTGCTCGACCACCCCATATCAGGGAGAGAACACACATGGGACTCGTGCTTATTGTACTTACTTGATGTCACAGAGGCTACTGAACCACCATCATCATGGAGGTGTTGGCGTACATCTGGAACGACCGCTGGCGCTGAATTATGTCTGTGTGTTGCCTAAGTCTGCCGCCGTTCTGCAGCAGCAGGGGCGGTCTTACACCGACGATGCGTATAAGATGATGACGCCGTATACACCATCGACTGGCAATGCATTAAGCCGATCGGGATTGGGCAACTGTAATTCGTGCATTTTGGGGGAAGCGCCCGCAAAGGGATCTGTAAGTAACTGTAATCAGATGCGCCTGGCTCATAAATCCAGCAGGAAGAAGACGGTGAAGAAGATTTTGGAGGAGTGGAACCGTCGCTCGTCGCAGGATTACCTTCGCATTGATAACATTCTATACAAATACAAACGAAAGGAAATGCAACGCAAAGGCTTGCTGATTGAGGATTGCCCCAAGAATAAGAAGAAACAGAGTGGTGGCAAGAAGAAACAACCTCATGGTAAACATCCCAGCAAAGGTAAGAAGAAGCATAAGAAGAAGCCTGGTTGCAAGAACAAGAAATTACGTGTCCAATGCGCAAGCTTAGAAAAGGAGACTGAAGACCAAATTGAGGCTGCGTTGGATGAATTGGTTGGAACACCACCTGCAACCTCTCCAAAGAGACAATCTAAGATTGATCCAAAAATTAGTCCGATTTGTCCAGCTGAGGTGAAGCTGCCGCCTACAATGAAGCAATATGCAAATATTGGCAAATTGACCCGAAAGGATACCATGAATTATATGTGTGATAGGAATATGAAGGAGAATCAGGCGTTGGAGAATTTGGTGAATAACACGCCGAAATATTTCAAACCAGCTGTCACCCCGGCTCCAGCTGCAAGCGCGGTTGCCAGACCTTTCTCCACGACCACAGCGATGGAGGCGCCCCCGCAGTTGGATTCGTCACTTCAGCAAATTAATAAGGCTTATGCGTATGAAGACGAGCTTCCGGAGGAAGATATTGACTTCATGGTGGATGAGCCGTCGATGGAACGTGCCGATGATATGATAGCGTTGCATGACATTGTCAAGCCGCTGCCTGCATTTAGGCCCATGAAGTTGCCTGCTGAAGCGATGATGCCTCCGCGCGGTTTGGTGGATGCTTCCCCGTTACCACGCTTGCGCAAGCGCTCTGATTATGATGAACTTGAGGCCGAGATGTAAATTCCATGTTCAAATTTTTTAAATATCCCTTTCTATCTACTCCAATATCTTCTTTGACCTGATTATTATCATTTTGCGCGAAGTATGTTGTGCATGGTTGCCCGACCCCCATGCCGATATGCTATATACACGGTAACTTTCTAAACATGTCAACACCGTAAGTAAGCTATACATCGCGTTTATTTTGGAAATTAAAAAAATAAAGGAAATATAAATAATACAGAGTTTTCTTTGTAATCGTAGAGAAAAGAGTGCAACTGTAGGCAACCAGAATTACGCGCTAGGTGATATCATTTCTTACAGAGCAAAAAATCCGTTTGGTTGGCTGATTTTTATTCAATAAAAATATCAACAATTTAAAGAATTTTATGTTACCGGATATTATTTGTTGTGTTGTTTAGTGGCATTCATTTTGTCTAAAAAAAAATACAAGTTTTCTTGTGAATTCTTGTTAACTTCATTCTTTTCTCTGTTGTTGAGGGTATTGTTGTTGACGTTGTTGGGCTTTCTTGTGCAGAAGAACTAATCATAATTAATATTTTTTTCGAAAGTAATTAGTCTCGTTGTTTTCTTTGACAATGTAGGCAACCCAGAGTGCGTTAAATATTTGATGATTTGTTTCCTAAGCCAACTAATATACTTTCAAATAAAACACTCATTCTCGGAGATGCGTTCGAGTTGGAGGGTAATAAAAACGTTTTGTCCTTTGTATCTCATCCATTTTGGAACATTTCGAGAGTAAAATGTGAAATTTTGACTGTTGAAAGTTTCATTGTCAAAAAAGTTTGAAAAATTAAAAAAAAATAAGGCGGCAAGAATTTTGTTAAAGTCGGCGTTGAAGTTGTTTACAAAAACAAATTTTACGATCTTGTCACAATTTAATTTTTTTTCAAACCTATCGGCCAAAATTTAACGACTTCCAAAATCTGCAAAATTCCCCCAATAAATGTATTGAATCGCAACAAATTACTGAAACCGTAGGAGAACGCTTGAGGCCGTAATACCACAAGGCAAAAACTTTCGTCCAACGATTTTTTAAATTTCAAGTTGAATCCAATGATAAGTGATAAGTGCCAAGACAGATAGCAGGACGTTTTTGTTATCCCCGAAAATTCAAGATGGCCTCCTCAGCGCGCGTGTTCAGCATGATCACTCTGCTGGCGCCGCGTCTGATGGCAAAATGTGCGAGTACTTCTGTGGCGACGCGTGCCGCAGTCGCAGTGAACGAAGCCAGTACAGCTACAACGCGCAAGCCGCGAAGATTCTACAAGACTTGGGCGGAATTCTGGGGTGCCAATGGTGCTAAAGCCCATCACAGTATGGCACAAGAGATCGCAGGCGCGCGAGCGCAGAGAAAATCCAGCTTTGTTTCCACGCTGGTAAAACGCCACTCCAAGTCGTCGAATATTTCGCGGAAAACCAAGAAGCACATGTCTCACAGGGCTGAGACGGCGGTGAAGAAGGTCCGCAGGAGGTCTGCGACGACTAAAACTAAAAAGGCTGCGGCCGCAGCTGCAGCCGCTGCGGAGAAAGAGGCGTTGGAGGCCGAGTCGGAGAAGAATGAAGTCACTCATTGCATGACTAACTATGAAACGGCTAGCCATGCTTTGGTTCTTGCCAGGTTGAATAATACCATGCAGCGGAATCAGGTTTCGTTTGGTACACCCGGCATTGATTCTCATGGCGAACTAACCTCTAACCTGGGCGTGTTTTTAAAGGGGTACGCCCCCCGTCGACAGGAGGGCGCGGCGTTGGTCAGCTTTGCTGACCACGTGAAACAGGCGCAGCAGCGCATGTTACTTCCAATCAATCGTTTTGATTGCTCCACACAGAAGATGGGCGTGAGTGGTAAGGCGTCGACTAGCATGGTCGCGCCCAAGTTGCTGCACTCAGCTGGAAAGAAGGTGGATGTGCCTTCGACTACAGCTGGCGTGTCAACAACTGCGCAAAACACTGCGCCGGCTCGCGGCTCTAAGCATGCTGCCAAACATACGCACGGACAACATGGACATGGCCATGTGCAGCATGCGCATGCTCATGCGCCACCAAAGAAACCTCAACAATTTCCAAGACACTATCGTGTCACCTCCAGCCCTAGCAATGCCAGCCAGGCGAGCGAAACTAGCCAGGTTAGCACAACGTCAACGATTGCTTCGGTGGCGCCGACGCCGCCACCGCAAAATCACAAATCCTTTTCGACGCGAGGTAACGTTAGAGGCGGGCGACGCATGATGACGACCGCCCATAAGGTGGCTCCACCGCCAGAGCCGGAGCCGAGCGTTGAGGAATTGGAGGCGGCTGCCGATGACACGTCGACACATCGCGACATTGGTGTCGAGAAGAATATGATGGAGCTGCGACGTTTTCAGAAGAACAACAACAATAACCCCAATGCAGATTCCACGAAGTTTAGTTATCAGCCGGCGCGTCTACCAACCATGCGTTCGTTGATGAAGGGCTATCGTGATCAGAATTATGAAGAAGTGTTGACGGCTCAGAAGCAAACGCGAGTGCCGCGTGCCGATGATGGCAAGAACATTGCTAGGAAGCGTCAATTGCCGCAGATTAATATGAACGACAAGTGTCCCATGGATGACTTTATTGTCCAGAAGACGCAGCCGAGAGTTAGATACAGTGATACTGCGCAGTCTTTCAGGAGCTAGACGCTAGGCAATTTTTTAATGGCTTTTTGGATAATTTTATGATGACTTTGGCACGATTTGAATATTTGATTCATGGACCCACGTCTGCGGCACTCGATTTATAAATGTTTGTAATTCAGTTTTTTAATTGCTAAATTTTTCAGTTTGACGCATACAATTAGTTGTCTTTGGATTTTCAATTCAATTCAATACTCTTGTTTGTCAGTGATGCAAATTGCTAGTTATGCAATGTTCGACCCCAATTGTTATTAATAAATTTTGGATTTTTAAGTTTGTTTCATTTGTTCTACATGCGCTACAAAATTAATTCAAGTTCTGTCACTAAAACTAATTTGACTGGTAATTATCATCAACATTAACAATCAAAATTAATAAAAACAACTAACTCTAATTGGACTTAACCTAAAAATGCTTATTATGACTAATAAAGTTTGGTGATGACAAAACAAGGTAATATTTTTGTAAATATTTTCCTCCCCCGGCAGATACTAGAGGCAATGGGTGTGGGGAACCTTTTCCGCGCCGACGTCGATTTCTCGCAGCTGACGGGGCGCAAGGATGTGAGACTCGGCGGCGGCGTGCACAAGGCGCGAGTGGAAGTTGACGAACGTGGAACGCGCGCCGCTGCCGCCACCGCCGTCTTCTCGTTTCGTATGATGAACGACGAGCCTGTGGTATCGTTCGTGGCCGATCATCCCTTCGTCTTCGCGCTGTACAACAAACGCACCCATACGATCCTATTTATGGGCGTGTACAGACAACCCCCGTCAAGGACGTAAAACTGCGTACAACTATGAACAAAACAATCAAAAACAAGCGAACAATGTTTATTTAACAATTTATTAATTTAATAATTTAATATTAACGATTCTAAAATGCCAAAATGTTAATAATTAATTAATAATTAATAATAATAATAATGACTACTAAGGGCTAAAATTATTTTAATAAATAATTGAAAATTTCTTATGAAATTCGGTGTTTTGAGGTTAAATTTTTAGGTTAAAATCTAAACTACCATAACAATGAATTAACTATGATTTTTAATTGTTTTAGATCTTGGACCGCATGCATGTCGGAGATCTTTTCACACAGAATTCGAACTTTTCCGTGTTGACTGATCATAAATTAACGCTGGGAAACGCGTTGCACAAAGCCAAGATTGAGGTTAACGAAGAAGGAACTAAAGCAGCCGCCGCCACTGTGTTGTTTTCGTTCAGATCCAGCCGACCTGCTGAACCAGCGATTTTCAATTGTAATCATCCATTTGTTTATATTATTTACAACAAAAAAGAGAATGCTATCCTCTTCCAAGGAGTATTCCGTAGTCCTTACTAAAAAAATCCTGTTTTTAAAGAAAAAAACGGATTTTTAAGTTTAAACCGGTAATTTTAAAATGTTTACCGGTACTTTTTATCCCAAAATCGATAAATCATCACACAATCATCTAAAAATGACTGATTTTACCTTAAAAACACATTTAAATCTGTTTTGTTTCAATCTGTCACTTTTAATTCAAAGACATGTAAATTGCTGCAAACAAAGTTGCCTACGTTAGATATTCCTACAATGAGGCATTTATAATAGTTCATAATGTTATTTTTATATATTTAATTGCTAGATTAGATATACTTTGATTACTTAGGAATTACTGTTATGAAGTGAATGATTTTTAATAAAAAGAATTAATTATTATTGCACTGTGTGACAATTCGTGCGTCTTCGGGTCAGTCGTGTGAACCCGGATTTTTGATATTTATGACGTGATTGGTCACTTACGCGCCAGGAGCGAAATGTACTGAATATGTACTGAATCAAAAATAAATAGAGCATGAATACGAATCATGCCATGCAAAGCGTCTACCGTGGACGTCGAGTTCGGCGTGGACTTTGTCCGGATTGCACACTTGCACGCAACATGCGTTCACGCCCGACGTAGACGACGTAGAATCACCCGATATGACGTAATGCAGTGTATAATGGCCGCTAGTGTTATCTTTGTTTGTTTTGGTGTTGTTTCACTCTAAAA
>JARJDS010044936.1:0-59086 GCA_030264155.1 Atheta pasadenae
GTAATGATAGATTTAAAATTTTGATAAAATTTGCTTTCAATAATAAAGTCAAATTCAAAAATTAATTTAAAAAAAACTAACAAAGATAATTTAATGTTCTTTTTAGCAATAGATAGATAGGTTATATGAGTATATAAATTAAAAATTTTAATAAGTTATACTGGGTGATTCAAAAGTTATTTAATTTTTTGTAAAGATAGAATTAAAATTTTGATAAAATTTGCTTTCAACAATAAAGTCAAATTAAAAAATTAATTTAAAAAAAACTAACAAAGATAACTTAATGATCTTTCTAGCAATAGATAGATTTGTTATTTGAGTATTTTAATTAAAAATTCTATTAAGTTATACTGAGTGATTCAAAAGTTATTTACATTTTTGTAAAGATAGATTTAAAATTTTGATAAAATTTGCTTTCAATAATAAAGTCAAATTCAAAAATTAATTTAAAAAATACTAAGAAAGATAATTTATTGTTCTTTTTAGAAATAGATAGATTGGTTATATGAGTATTTAAATTAAAAATTTTAATAAGTTATACTGGGTGATTCAGAAGTTATTTACATTTTTGTAAAGATAGATTTAAAATTTTGATAAAATTTGCTTTCAATAATAAAGTCAAATTCAAAAATTAATTATGAAAAAACAAACAAAGATAACTTAATTCTCTTTTTAGCAATAGATAGATTAGTTATTTGAGTATTTTAAATAATAATTTTATTAAGTTATACTGAGTGATTCAAAAGTTATTCATGTTTTTGTAAATCGTGTTAAAAAATTGTAAGATTGCAACTTTTCAAACTAAAGTCAACTTTAAAAATTAATTAAACAAAAACTAATTAACATAACTAACTTTTCTTAACATCAATAAGTAAACAAACTAATAAACTACCCTCAATAAAATTTTTATGAAATTCTACCATATATTTCTTAAGTAAAATCTTAAATTCCTAAATTACGTTTTTTTGCACTAAAATTACTAAATTTTGCAGTTTTAACCACAAATGAACCGCAAATTATCCAAACTGCAATCCGAAAAATATCAAATTACGTGCGTGATGAGTTTGGACGAAATCTTGAATTGTTCTGTTGTGAAAAATAAAAATGGCCGCCCTCTTTGATGATGGCTTTCTATTGTGTTGCGCATTGCGAGTAAAGAGGGTTGGAAAACCGGTGTGCAAAGAACCATCCACATCCACATCCACAGGTATTGTGTCATTGGTGCAATGTGCAATGTGCACTCGATGGAATATCGCACGCACATTCGTCACTTTGGTTCACAAAACAAAAAATTCGAACACAAAAGAGAAAATATTGTGTTACAATTCATTGCGTCGCATTCTACGCCACTTCTACTACTGTTACCCTTAGTTAGGGGTAGGTAACCTATTTTAGATAATAGGTTAGTGAACAGGGAACATATCTAGTCGACATTGTGAATTTACATCTCAATTTATTGACGAAACCATTTTGATTTGTAAATTTTTTGTTAATTTTTTTCAAGTTTTATCTTTGAATTGTTTGGGATTTTATTAAATAATTTGGAAAACACTCAGTAGATTTTGATGATATTTTTATTTATAATAGTTACATAACTGAACTTTTATTTGGTAAAAACGTTAATTGTTTATATTAATTAGTTTAAAAGTTATTTGTTGTTAAAGTTTTTTTCTTGTTTTTTCAATAATTTTGGACTTTTTTTAGTATTTTGTGGATAATTTTGTATACACTCAGTGGATTTTATTGAAATTTTTGTTTTAAATAGTTAAATACCTAAACTTTTTGTTAGTAAATATTTTAAATGTTTATTTTAATAATTTTTAAAGTTATGCGTTGTTAAAGTATTGTTTTTGAGTTTTTTTTACTGTTTTGAGACTTTTTTTTTAGTTTTAGAGATAATTCCTAAAATACTCGGAAGATATTAATATAATTTTTTGTATAAATACTTATATAACTACACTATTATTTTGTAAAAAGATCACTAAGTTATCTTTATTAGTTTTCTCTTAATTAATTTTTAAAATTAGCTTTAGTTTAAAAACCTAAAATCATAAAACTCAAAACAAACTTCACAAAAACTAACATAACTTTTGAATCACTATGTATAACTTTATACAATTTTTAATATAAATACTCAAATAACTAATCTATCAAAAAGTAAAAAGAACAATCAATTATCTTTACTAGTTTTTGCTTAGTTAATTTTTAAAGTTTACCAAAGTTTTAAAACAAAAAATCATAAAACCCAAAACAACTTTTACAAAAACCTAAATAACTTTTGAATCACTCAGTATAACTTAACCAAATTTTTAATTTAAATACTAAAATAACCAATCTACCCTTTAGTAGAAAGTACACTAAGTTATCCTTATTAGTTTTTGCATAATTAATTTTTAAAATTACCCTTTGTTTTAACATCAAAAATCACAAAACCCAAAACCATTTTTACAAAAACCTAAATAACTTTTGAATCACCCAGTATAACTTAACCAAATTTTTAATTTAAATACTCAAATAACCAGTCTACCCCACAGTAAAAAGAAAACTAAGTTATCTTAATTACTTTCTTCTTAATTAATTTTTAAATTTTCCCTTACTTTTAGAAAAATTTAAAATAAAATTTTTGTGTTTTTTACCAAAAAACCTTCCAAAAAATCCATAAAAAAATAAAAATAAAATCTTTATTAGTTAACTTGTTCATTAGTAAAGTCATGAAGTCATGAACATAACGTTCAATCTATTAATATGTTGACAGTTGAAGCTGAACTCTTCGCTCAAGACGATGACTTCTTGTTTTGTCTTTTGTCGCTGTCGCATCTTAAGAAGTCGGAATATAATTATTACAAGACACGAGCACTGTTTGTCTTCTTGTGTACTGAAACCAGATGGAAGTTATCGGTGACGATGAGACGTCGCGACGCACCCGTATGACGAATGATGCGGCGCCTGGCGCGCGTCACGCTTTGATTCATCGCTCGTCATCTTCAACCGACCCGAAAGAACCGAAAGCACCGAAAGTATAACTGGTGCATTCATCTTCGTATCGTCTTGTTTAATTGCTGGTGGCTGGTGCGTTTGTTTTGCAATTTTTTTAAATAAAAGAAAAGGAAGAAATGTGCAAGAAGTGCAAGAAATTGAAGGCGCCATGCAGTTTTCGGCGTTCGTTTGAGTCTCGAGGAAGGCTTGAGTTGTTGGTTGGTTTTTTTATTATCTGCGGATGTAGAATTTTCATCATTTACTAAATTTTAATGAGTATTTTGGTTTTAATTAACGTTTTTTTGGTTTTTTAATTTTGATAGTTTTGGTCATATTTTAAGTTGAACTTTAGAAAATTCTAGAAGAAAAAGTTATTGAGATAAATTATTGCGGTTTTTAGTAGGTGATAGATTAGTTAATTGAGTATTTGAATTAAAAATTTGGTTAATGTATACTAAGTGATTCAAAAGTTATTTGTGTTTTTGTAAAAGTTGTTTTGAGATTTATAAATTTTGGTTTTAAAAATAAGGAGAAGTTTAAAAATTAATTAAGCAAAAACTAATTAATATAACTTATTGTGCTTTTTACTATTAGATAGATTGGTTATTTGAGTATTTGTCGTAAAAATTTGGTTAAGTTATCCTGAGTGATTCAAAAGTTATTTATATTTTTGTGAAAGTTGTTTTAAAATTTATTATTTTTGGTTTTAAAAATAAGGTTAAATTTAAAAATTAATTAAGCAAAAACTAATTAAGATAACTTAGTGTTCTTTTCACTATGTGATAGATTGTTTATTTGAGTATTTAACATAAAAATTTGGTTAAGTTATACTGAGTGATTCAAAAGTTATTTATATTTTTGTAAAAGTTGTTTTGAAATTTATATTTTTTGGTTAAGAAAATAAGGTTAAGTTTAAAAATTAATTAAGAATAAACTAATTAAAATAGCTTACTTTACTTTTAACTATTAGATAGGTTAGTTATTTGAGTATTTAAAATAAATATTTTGTTAAGTTCTACTGTGTGATTCAAAAGTTATTTATGTTTTTGTAAAGTAGTACTATTTATTTAATTATTTTTCAATTTTTTTTTTAAACACATAAATTATAAGCTTTTTATTTTATAATAAAATACTCTGTATTATTTTATGTTTATTTCTCAATAAACATTTGTTATTAATTAATTAATTAATTAATTATTAATGATTTTAGTTGTTAAAATTTGAATTTCCCGCCATGCGTGTGTTGTACGTGAGTGATACTACGCATGCGCTGCGTAGACACAGTCAACTAGTGATGTCAGCTGGTGACAGCTGTCATTCCGAGTGGTACTTGTTGCGTGATGTTGCACAATATTGCGCAAGTGATAACCAGAATTGTTTGTGATAAAAGAAAACTCCTGTGCGACAAGAAAACACAAGAAAATGTAACGTTCCCGGCTTGGTGTGCGTCGTATTGTGTTGTGTTAAACACATGTATCAACCAGAAAAGAATCGAAGTGAATAACAATCATCGGCACGGCACGCATGCAAAAACTCGTATTACTTGGTAAGTATTCAATTCAATTCAGTTAAATCTTTTCATAACAAACACAAATCGCGTTCAAGACCTTCACAATATTCTCATGTACTTTACGAACGTGGATGAATTGAAATAAATCACGAAATAACATCAGTGTGAGCGTAAAGTGAGTTGTAACATATGTTGCGATGATGAACATAACCTCCGTTTTTAATTTTGATTTTTAACTGGCAAAATCTCTGCTTGGCACCTGTTTTCTTAAGGCATTATTAACTTGTGTACTTATATAATAAGTACGTACAGTTGGGTATAATTTATTTTGTGTTTTTTTACGGTTTTTTTCGTTTTTAAGTTTTGTATGAGAAATGAACGTTATTGGATCAAGTCGGGGTTTAAAAATGAATTACGGGGTAGTTAAGAGGGGTAAATTAATTTTGATTTCACTAGGTGATAGATTAGGTATTTGAGTGTTTGTGGTAAAATTTTAGAGAATTGTACTGGGTGTTTTAAAAGTTATTGACGTTTCTGTAGGATGTGTTTTTGGAATGTGAAATTTAAGGTTAGAAAAGTTGGTTGTGTTTTAAAAATTAATTTTGGGGAAAGTTTTGGGGGTAAGTTGATTTGTTGTGCAGTAGGTGATAGATTAGGTATTTGAGTATCTAAATTAAAAATTTGACAAAATTCTACTGAGTGTTTTAAATTTTATTTGGGTTTTTGTAACATGTGTTTTTGTGTTGGAAGTTTTAAGGCTAGAAAAAATAGTAGGGGTTTAAAAATTAATTATTGGGAAAGTAATGGGGATACTTTAGTCTGAGTTAAAGTAGGTGATAAATTAGGTATTTGAGTACTTGTTTTAAAAATTTTATGAAATTCTACTGGGTGTTTCGAATGTAATTGCAGTTTTTGTGAAAGTTATTCCAAAATTAAAAATTTTGAAGTTACGAAAACTTATCAAATTTAAAAAATTAATTACAGAGGAACTAATTATAATGAATTAATTATCTCTATACCAGTCGATAAATACGGTATTTTAGTATGTTTCATAAAATTTTCATGAAGTTCTACAGGGTGTTTCAAAAGTTATTGCAATTTCTGTAAAAAAGTTTTTTCGAAATACAAATTTTTAAGTTACAAAAATTTATGAAACTTTAAAAGTTAATTACAAAGAAACTAACTATAATAAATTAATTATCTCTTTACCAGTCGATAGATTAGATATTTTAGTATCAGGAATAAAATTTTTATGAAATTCTACCGGGTGTTTTGAAAGTTATACAAGTTTCTGTAAAATGTGTTCCACCATGAGTTGGAAACTTATTTGTATTAATTTTTTTTAAATTATTTTTATTGTGGTTTTGTGTTCATCATTTTCAGTTCGTTATTTGTTCGTGACGAGCGTGCGTTTTGTCGGTTTTGGCGCTATCATTATTACACACGAGCGCAGATATAGAAATGCGTGGTAAAGTATGAATTATTGTGTGAAGCGGAAAGAAAGACACAAAGCGCACAAAGCGTACGCGGTACAAAACTGTTATTAGCGTTATTACACGCTCGCGACGGTTACAAATTAAATTAATACATACATACATACGTATATTAAGTATGTAACTATATAAGTAATAATACTAAATACTAATTACACTTGTATTTGACGTGCGCAATGCACAATACAATTGTATAACGTAAATAACGACAAGCAGAAGACACGCAATTTGTATGTTTGGACTTTAAAGTTTTATTGTGAGGAAATTTATTGTCATACATTAATTTGGATTTTACTAGGTGATAGATTAGGTAGTTGAGTATTTGTGTTAAAAAAATTAGGAAATTCTACTGGGTGTTTGAAAAGTTATTCCGGTTTTTGTAAAGTGAGTTATGAAAGTTTCAGTTATAAGGTTAGAAATATTAGTTGGAGTTTAAAAATTAATTATGGGTAAATTTATTGTGGTAATTTAATTTGGTTTGCACTAAGTGATAGGTTAGGTATTTGAGTATTTTTGTTAAAAAAGTTAGGAAATTCTACTGAGTGTTTTAAAAGTTATTGCTGTTTTTGTGAAATGAGTTTTGAAACTATAAACTTTAAGTTTTAAAAATCTTATTGGACTTTAAAAATTAATTACGGAAAAACTGATCAAGGTAAATTAATTATCTTTTTGCGAGTCGAGAGATTAGGTATTTGAGTATCTTATATAAAATTTTCATTAGATTCTACTGGATGTTTTAAAAGTTATTGAATTTTTTGTAAAATTTGTTTTAAAACTAAAAATTTTAAGTTTTAAAAAATTACTGGATTTTAAAAATTAATTACGACAAAACTATTCAAGTTAACTTAATTATCTTTTCACCACTCTATAGATAATTTATTTGAGTACCTTAAATAAAAATTTCATAAAATTCTACTGGGTGTATCAATAATAAATCAATAATAAACTAAAAATTCCAAAATTTAATTTTTTCCTAAAATTTATTTCTTAAAATAAACAAAATAAAACTTAACGATTAATTATAAAAACGTTAATTAATCCTTAAAACTTTTAACTACTTTAATCTTTAATTCATCCGCGCATAAAATGCATTGGTGATCGTTTTAATCGTTCCGAAATCGATCGCCGTTTGCCAAAAAGTCATTTGGCGCACGGTAATAAAGTTATGATGACTAATTAACTGCGCACGGCCACTTTGCCATGCGCGAAATACGTACTGCGCATGCGCAACTTACTCAGTTGAGTTGATTTCGAAGCCAATCGATAGGCAGGCGCACGATGCTCACACATAATTCATGCGCTGTCCGATCATGTCTGAAGAAAGTTAAGTCTTTGGGCCCCGGCGAAAGGATAATGGGCGCACGGTGTGAGGTCTTTTTAAATCCTTCCTCTCTGCACACATAATTATCTTGCAACAGCAACGAGACTCAAAACTTAAGCGCAAGACGCACGCGCTATAAACTGACGACCGGTGGGCTAAAAATTTATGTGTTTTAAATAAACGCATAAATTATACACGTTTTTTCGATGAAGAAAATTTAATTTTTACTTTGAGGCCCAATAACGGCGTGGGTAATTAAGTAATTTGATGTGTCGTTTAAGATATTGATTAAGTAGTTAATAAACTCTAAGGGTTTGAGGTTTTAATAATTTGGAAATTATTAATTGGGGGTTTAATTTGATAATTAAAAAATTTGGCTTTTTTTCACGATAAAAATCGGGAAGGTACAAATTTGAATATAACTTTTGTAACACTCGGTATAAGTTTATAATTTTTTTATTTTAAATACTTTAATAAGTAGTCTATTTATTCGTGAAAGAATTATTTAATTATCTTTGTAAGTTTTTTTATTATGATTTTTTAAAGTTTAACAATTTTTATTGGGTCAAAATTTTAATAGAAAAAAAAACACTATTGGTATTGGGGTTTAAAAATTAATTATGGGGAAAGTAATTGTGGTTAATTAATTTGTATTACACTAGGTGGTAGATTAGGTATTTGAGTATTTTAAATAAAATTTTTAAGAAATTCTACTGGGTGTTTTAAAAGTTATTGGCATTATTGTAAAATGTGTTTTTGAATTTGAAATTTAAAATTAGAAAAAATTGTTGAATTTCAAAAATTAATTACTGAGAAACTAAAGGTGGTAAATTAATTATCTTTTTACCAGTTGATAGATTTGATATCTAAGTATCTGGTGTAAATTTTGTATTAAATTATACTGGGTGTTTTAAAAGTTATTGCAGTTTTTATAAAATATGTCTTAAAATTAAAAATTTTAAATGTTAAAAAACTTATTTGACTTTAAGAATTTATTACGAAGAAACTAATTATGGTAAATTAATTATCTTTTCACCAGTTAATAGATATGTTATCTGAGTACCTTGAGTTAAATTTTCATAAAATTATACAGGGTGTTTTAAAAGTTATTGACAGTTTTTCATAAAAAAAATTCTCTCGAAAAAAAAACAATTTGCACTCTTTTGTTACAATTTTCGTCAGTTTTAAAACGTTTGCATGTTGTTAACACAATTCACATATACTTATTTACTTATTATCGAACTTAAAAAGCACTTAGCGTTAAGTAATTGCACTTAATACGCTTGTCATTACGTCGAACGCCCTTAATTTACAGTTTGAACCACATCTTGCTTTCAATCCATTCATTTCTTTCATTTTTTTCATTGCATTCATCATTGGTTTCTTTCTTGTATTTTTTTATCAACGTCGCGTATAATTTTCATTAGCCGCACAAAAGAAAGAGAACAACAGCCAGTTAATAAGAAATAATTAAATTTAATAAACTAATGACAAAGCACCACTAAATTACGGAAGTTATATTGAGTCATACAAAAGAATAAAATACGTTTACAGTGGTTAAGTAGCTTAACAAGAAAAGACTTAAGTAACATATGTCAGGCGGGGTATATCGATTTCCGCGTTTTGGTTTTTATTGTTTGATGGTTTTTTGTTCCACGAATTTTTCGTCAATGAACTAATTAGTGTACAATCAGTTTTTAAGTAATTGTCGTAAATTGTTTGAATTGTTTTTATTTTACGGACAAAACAAGTGAAAAGAATTTTTTTCGTTTTTTGGTTTCTGAGTATTGGTATTGTGTGTTTGGTAATTAATTGCGGGGAATTTAATTAAGGTAATTTAGTTTTGATTGAAGTGGGTTGTTAAGTATGTATTTGAGTGTGTTTGTTTTAAATTTTAAGTTGTTATTGTAGAAATTGTAGAAGTTATTGAGGAATTTGTGGGACAAAACATTTTTTTGTTGCTTTTTGTGTGGTTTTTTTGAATGTTGAAGTTTAGGGATTAATTATGAGTTATGTAATTAGTTTAGGGTTGTTTTGTTTTGATTGGTGCATTGTATAGTTTATTAAGAGTATTTTGTAAAATTTTTAGGGGATAATATTAATTTTTGTAAAAGATACAGGGTGATTTGTGGGAAAAATTAATTTTTAGTTGTAAATTTAATTGTTGGACACAAAATTCAACTTTGGTGATTATTTACTTTGAAACTAATCAATAAAACTAACTTTCGTTAAGTTGTACTTAAAATATAGTTAATTGAGAGTACTTGGTAAAAATTTGAACAAAAAATATTATTATTTATAAAAGATACAGAGTGTTTTGTTAGAAAAATCAATTTTTACTATGAAATCCAATTTTGGAATACAAAAATCAATTTTGGTACTTAATTACGCAGAAGCTAATTAATAAAACTTAATTTTGTTAAGTGGTACTTGAAACAGAGTTAATTAAGAATACTTTATAAAAATTTGAAGGTAAAATATTAATATTTCTAAAAGATACAGAGTGTTTTGTGCAAAATATCAATTTTTTGTTGTGAAACTTAATTTTGAAAACAAAAATCAACTTTGGTGATTAATTACGCTAAAACTAATCACAAAAATTTAATTTTGTTTAGTGATACTGAAAACATAGTTAATTAAGAGTACTCTGTTCAAATTTAAAAGTAGAATATTAATATTTAAAAAAGATACAGAGTGTTTAGTGCAAAAAATCATTTTTTAGTAGTTCATATTTTGGACACAGTCAACGTCCTCAAACCAAGATAAAAGTGCCAACAACTAAACAAATCAAAAATGTTTGTAACTGCAGACAATACCAGCAAATAATACGCACAACAAAACATAACAACAAAGAAACAACTTCCGGTAGTTGTTGTTATTGTCATCGTCGTCAACAATCACAACTCAAGACGTAATATCTCACCGTGTGTCGTGAGTTGTGTTGAAATCTCTGGTGTGAGACGATTGTGAGAATGCAAAATCCACGACGAGCAAAGCGTGGGCGTTGCGTTTGGCCATATCATGGCAAAAGTTTTGTCGCGCACCGCCCACGCTTCATTACGAACGAAAAAATAATAACGCTAAATACACACCACACACAAAAGGAATAAAAAATTATTGCATCAAGTAGTCGTTTCCAACGATTCCAGGTAACATGTCAATGTGTGCGTATTGTTCATTGAGTTGCGGTCTTAGTGGTAATCTTGTCGGAAGCTAAAAATTATGTAAACGCAGCCTAGCCGAGCAGGACGACGATAAGTACAAGTTGGGAGGCACAAATTAGATGGGACGGATAAGTGGCAGGTTGTCGCTGGTTGTGTAAGGAGAAAAGGAGAACGGCGTGCGCACACACATGATAAATTTAAATCATAAAAGACACATGAAATACAGAAAAAAGTAGAAAAAACTAAAAATTACTCATTGATTTGCTTTTTTATACAAATCACCCTGTATCTTTTACAAATATTAATATTTCTTATTCTACTTTTCAGTTAGTCTTTTCAATTAAATGTATTTTCAGTACAATTTATCAGAATACGGTTTTTGAAATTAGTTTTCACGTAATTAATTACCAAAGTTGATTTTTGCTTTCAAAAATTAAATTTACGGCTAAAAATTGATTTTTTGCACAAAACACTCTGTATCTTTTATAAATAATAATATTTCACCCTTATATTTTTACCAAGAACTCTCAATTAACTATATTTTAAGTACCTTTAAACAGAAGTGAGTTATAATAATTATTTTTTACGTAATTAATCACCAAAGTTGATTTCAGTTTTTCAAAATTAAAATAACATCAAAAACTTGTTTTTTTGCCCAAATCACCTTGTATCTATTAGTAATGTTACTATTTCACCCTTATATTTTTACCAAGTACTCCCAAGTAACTATATTTTAAGTAGAACTTCACAAAACTTAGTTTTATTGATTAGTTTGGTCGTAATTAGTTACCACACTTAATTTTTGTATTTCAAAATTAAATTCCCATTATAAAAATTGATTTTCCACACAAAACACCCTGTAACTTGGTTAAATATTAATATATTTTCCTCAAAATTTCACAAAGTATTCACAATTAACTATAAATCATTGCCTAATTTTTTTATAAATCAATGCATCAAATAAGGGTGCTTAATTGTTAGTTGTTTGCACACCCTGTTTGGATCACATGGTTGTGTCCACTTTCATAAAACTACGCATTTTCGTTGGCAAAGTATTTCAGATCAATCTTTCCTGCCTGTGCCTTTTTCCCCCTTCTCCCCTTCGCCCTGTTTTTTCTTTGTTCATTCCACCCGCGTCCTTGTGCGCCTGATGGTCATTTTCATCCCTTATTTGTCTTTTTCCCGAGTTTCTTTTACTTCATTTCTTTCTTTGCGTTCGCATCAATGGACGCACAGGACACAGGGTCCAACGGAGACGAAGGGATGAAAACTCTTTTATTTGCTGGTCGTTTAGCGATGGAAATTGTCCCGAACAAAAAAAATCAAGGGATGAAAAATCGCCCAAAAAAAATCACAAAACGTTTGATAAATTACCGTGCTTGAATTGTGGAAAAAATGTATCGCACTCTTAAAAAACTACCCCCCACCCTTAAATTACTACCCCCCCCATCCCCCAAAATTTTAGTATTTTTTAATTTTTTTTTGTGTCTTTGCAAAGTTCACGCTGTTAAATATTAAACGATCACGTCAACGCTGAAGAAGTTGGGCGCCCTTTCTGGTTTCTGTTGCTTTTTGTTCTTCTTGTTCATCTTCTTCGGCGGCATCTTCTTCGTGCGTTGGGCATGATTTATTCCGGTCGCGTCTTGTACGTTAATCCGAAGGCGCGCGGTGAGCGAGCACGACGTCGGTCGTCGTCTTCGCGATCAATTTTTCTTCGGCGAGCAATGAAAAACGTAACGAGACGTCGGTGGTGGTCTTGCCCGTTTGCTCGCTGTCCACAAGCGCCGCCCGTGTGCCATATATGCTAAACGTCTTTAAAATCCGCCGAAGAGTGCACGGACAAAAACGCACCACTTTTTTTTATTGCACTCCGCCAAGATTTTTTTTGGGGGGAAAATAATTTTTGTTTTTGTGAAAATTTTTTTTGTTGTTGAACAAAATGGTCTGTAACTTTTTTAATTGTTTATGTTTTTGACTCATATCGGTAGTATGTATTCTAAATTAAGTTGGTTTTAAGTAGGTTTTAAAAAAATTTAGTTTTTGCAATTAGTTTCTGAGTAATTAATTAACAAAGTTAAGTTTTGTTAGAAATTGTTAGATTTTTGGGTAGGAATTGATTTTTACACAAAACACTCTGTAACTTTTTTAATTTTTAGTATTAATACTTCAAATTTTTATTTAGTATTCTTATGTAACATAGTTTTAAGTACCACTAAGAAAAATTAGATTTTAATTATTAGTTTTAGCGTAATTAATTACCAAAGTTGATTTTTGTTTTCAAAATTGGATTTACCACTAAAAATGTGATTATTTACACAAATCACCCTGTATCTTTGACAAATATTGACATCGCACCCTTAAAGCTTTACTAAGCATTTTTAATTAACTAGATTTTAAGAAACTTTTATCAAAATAGAGTTTTTGTGATTAGTGCTGCCGTAATTAATCACCAAAGTTGATTATTGATTTACAAAATTTAAATTTACCACTAAAAATTCGCTTTTTTACACAAATGACCCTGTATCTTTTATAAATATTAATATTTTACTTTCAAATTTTCACCAAATGCTCTCAATTAACTAGATTATAAGTACAACTAAACAGAATTAAATTTCATTAATTAGTTTAGTTGTAATTAATCATCAAAATTGATTGTTTTTATCACAAATTTTCAGCCCAAATTTTTTTTGTGATAAATTATCACAAATATCTAAAACTAAAAATAAATCACGTTTTATTATAATAGAACATATCAACATGCACTCTGAACTCACCCTCGCCCTCATTCACCATCCCCATAGATACCATCTATTAGTCGAATCAACCCCGTTTTGTGTCGGTGCAATCGTACTAATACGAATGTTTCGCTCAAAACACGCCGAAAACACGCCGAAATTCTCGAAATCGTTTTACTACCCTTATTCTTCAATACGTTATACCCTCTCTTGTGCCCTCGGCATTTATGCTGGACCAAACACACTAATTATACCGGGTGTTTTCGTCGAGTATACAAGAAAAAATCAAATTTTGTGTTTTTAGTTTTTATTTTTGGTTGCAAGCACAAAAACGCAACACCCTGTTGATTTTTATGTAGTAGTAGATGTTTTAAGGGATGAGAATTTGTGCAAAAGTGCAAAAACCTACAAGCTTGGAGTATATGGACGGAAAAAGAAAGGAAAATGTAGAAGAAAAGATTTTGTTGGTTTTGTAGGGGGTGAATGCGAATTGAGGGTGAACGGCGCATAGGAAAAATACGAAGATGTAATAATATTAAAGATGATAATAGATAGAAATATGCGTGTTTATGAATTATTTATTAAAAATATTTTTCGGGTTTTTTTTCAAGGGTTTTGCGAATTTTTTTCTGTTTTTTGTGTTTTTTAAGGTATTTACGTCATAAAACACCCCTAAAATTTTTTAAACATAGGGTGTAATTTTTTTTATTATTTCTGACGTATGAAGAATCAATTTGTGTATTTAAACATACCCTTAAATTGTAAATTTTTTAGTTATGATATTTTTAAAGTTAAGATAAATCCTTGAAAATAATTTTTTTGTAGTTTTTGATTTAGTTTTTTGTTTATAACTTTTATATTTGTTTAGTAATCATTTTCTAATTTTTTCTGGGTAATTTCAATTAGTTAGACTTTAATTTAGTGAAAAGTAGGATTAATTATTTTACTTAGTTTTTTCGTAATTAATTTTTAAAATTAGGGTAAATTTTTTTCGTGAATTTATTTTCTGTGAAATAATTAAAAAATCATTTTAAGGGATGATAAACAATATGAATTCAAACAATTAGTATTTTAGATACTTTAATATATCTTTGGTCATTGTTTTCTGATTTTTCAATTTCATCCCTTAAGCCCTTGACGAGTAAATGTTGATTTTTTTAACTTGAAAGTTTGAAACACCAAAGAAATTTTTTGTTTTTTTTTTAATTTAGAGGGTGGTTTTGGTTGTCATTAAATGATTAATGATTTATTAAGTATCCCAGGTAACAGAGCAACCAAATACCATCCCTTATTATAATTAATGTTTGTTTCCCTTCGAGTTTAGTGCATTTTTTTTAATTTTTTGGATGAATTTGATGGTGTTACGGTTGAAAACTAAATTTTGAATAATAACTTCTGTCGCCAAAGGTGTGCCACCGCTGCGACGGGTTTTTGTTTTAACCCCCAGCGAGGGTGCATGCACCCCAGGGGGTGGGACAATGGTCAAAAGCATGTCAAGACGTTTCTATCATCACAAATTCTTTAGTTTTCAGAAAATTTAGGCCTTTGATTTTTAGGGGATGATTTTTGTTATCTGGGGTGTTTATCTTAATTATTTTTTTGAAAGTTCTTGTTGTTTTTTTTGCTTTTTTGTGAGGTTTTTGACAGTTTTTGACAGTTTGAAGCAAGAAACACAAAATTTAGAAATGAATATTTTGACAAGTTTTGGAAAATGTGATATAATTCCTGAAACACTCAGTAGATGTTTATGATTTTTTTATTGGGGATACTCAGATAGATTGTTTATAAATTAGTAAAAAGATCAAGGGGTTATTGTTATTATTTATTGAGTTATTAATTTTTAAAGTTTGTACTTACTACAAAACAGAGGAAACTAAAATGTTCTGAGAAGTTTTGGAAAATGTGCAATAATTCTTGAAACACTCAGTAAATGTTTATGATTTTTTTATTGCTAATACTCAGATAGATTGTTTATATATTGGTAAAAAGATTAAGCTGTAATTGTTATTATTTATCGAGTTATGAATTTTTAAAATTTGTACTTAAAAATTTAAAAAAAAAACAGTTTTTAGTAAAAAAGTTTCAATTTTTTACATTTTTTCTGTTAATTTTCATCTCAAATTACATCCAAAGAATGTCTTAACTCTTTCCGTTTCATGGTACCCAATAATTCGTCAAGACATTTACACGTTGGTCAACCTAACCTCAATCAAACCGGTAGCAATTGCAATTGCGCGTAAATCTCGCGCAGAAAATCAAAGCTTGACTCGCCGCCGCCAGCACAACAAGTGTGTAAATCCCAATTAAAACCAAGCCTCAACTTCTTCGATACCTAACTTAACTCTTTATACTCTCGTACAATCTCCAAGAGTCTTTAACAATTCCTCCAAGTCTTAAAACCTCCAAGGTGTGACACGAAAGAAGGAAAATTTCTTTTCTTCGGCGTGATTACCACATTAAATCAGCGCATGTTTTATGGCCGGTTAAATGTTTAAACATGACCACGCCATTGTCAACCATCCTCGGCATCATTTGTCAACGTCGACAATCAGAAGCGCCGCGACAAGCGGACAAAACGGACAAGAAGGACGAAAAATGTTCACAATTCGCGCATGCAGATTTATTTATGGCGACGATTAAAATCAGAGCGAAATGTCACAAGGCAAACAATGTGAAGTCGACCAAAAAAATGCAGTTGATTAAAGGATTAACCATACCTCTAAATGACGTGTGAGAATGGCCATTTAAGATACAGGGTGTTGGTTAAAATAATTATTAAAGTTTGTCGTTTGGAGATTTCCAAAAATTGCAACGCGGTGGTTAATAATTTTTTAAATTGTTTTATTTCGCAAACACCTTGTAGGTTACAATAATTACAAAAATTTAGGAAGATAACTAAGTTAATTAGCTTTTATTTAGTGAAAAGTTTAAGTTGATATCTTCATTAGTTTTTAAGTTATTAATTTATTTGTTTGGTAAATCCAAAATTTCAAAATTAAAACTGATAAATTCATTAATTGTAATTTGTTTAAATTAAAGCGAATCTATCGAAGGTAGTAAATTGAAACTTTTAGTAATAATTGTTTATAAAATTATCTACAAACTCACGTTTAAAATGTTTAATTATCATACAGGGTGTTTAAATTAAAAATCATTAAAATTAGCTAAAAATGTTACCGATTTGATCTATCTTTGTTTGTTTTTGGTAATCTTTAACAATTTATTACACAAACACCTTGTATATTTTATTAATTAAAAAAATGATACTTTTTACTACAATTAATAAGCTTTCGAATGGCGTTTAAAAATGTCAATTTAAATACAGGGTGTTGCTGTAAAAAATCATTGAAGTCAAAGAAACTAAAAAAATTCAAAAAGTGATTAATAAAATTTTAAAATTGTCTTCATCGCTGTTGTTGTTTGTTAAAGCACTGGCGCCCGTAGAGTGCGGTAATCCGGAGGAGGTCTACGTCTCGGGGTATTTGCGGTGGCGTCATATCCACAGGAGGCCGCAGTCAAACGCAAGAAGTTGAGAACCTTTGCCAGCTTTAACTTTGGGTGAGTAGAGCATTCATTAACTATTTCATATTCGAACACTAACGACATGACAACACAACATCAAATATTTCATAAACATGCTAAGGGTTGTTTTCAACCCCTAAATACAATTTTTGGCCACTTGAAGTTGAAGAATAGACCGAATATCATCGAATATTATCGCTTTCTTGTATTGTCGGTTTTTTCTTTTAAATTCGAGTGTAATCCTCGAATAATGTTGCCAAGGATAATGCGTGTGGCTTTAAGCTGCCGGCCCCAACGCTTGGCAAAACACTCAAACATGTAATCCCAGTTGTAATACCGATAACGATGTTTTTCTTATTATTGCGAGTACTCCAAGGGCTAACACGCCACTTTGAGTGTAATCCTTTCTAATCCTTTTCCTAGCGAGGCGCAAAACGAGCACATTTCGCACTTGAATTAACTATTCCCGAGGTACAAAAGAAAAAATTAGTAGACCAGACAAGTGGCGCCATTGAGACTTAAGATTTAAGGCAATATTTTAAGTAAGTTATTTTTCAAAAAATTATGGTAAAAATTTTACGTTAAGTTTTATCATTTATTACGACAACACCCTGTTTATTTCAACAATAAAAAATTGTGGGTTAAAGTAAATTTATTTAGCTTTCAATCAGTGAAAACTATAAATGAAAATCTTTATTAGTTTTAAAGTTATTAATTATTTTGTTGGATAAAACAAAAATTAAACAATTAAAACTATAAAAAAATGTTAGTTGTTATTTTATTATGGTATGCCCAAACTATAAAAGATAACAATTTGCAATTTTAACTCATTATTTCCAATGAAATTATCTACAAATTCCCGTTTAAAATGTTTAATTATCGTACAGGGTGTTTAAATTAAAAATTATCAAAGTTACTTAAAAATTTCACCAATTGAAATTACGATAAAAGTTTTAGTTAAAGTTTAATAATTTATTGTGGCTACACCCTGTATATTGGAACAATTATAAAATGGTGGTTAATACTAAATGTATTTAGCTTCCACTCAGTGAAAATATTAATTAAAAATTTATATTTGTTTTAAAGTTATTAATTAATTTGTTAAATAAAACAAAAATTTAAAGATTTAACCTACAAAAAAAAATTAGTTTATATTTTTATAAATTACGACAAAACTATAAAAGATAGCTGCTTGTAATTTTTACTGTTAATTACCAATAAAATTATCTACAAACTCACGTTTAAAACATTTGTTTATAATACAGGGTGTTTAAATTAAAAATCATTAAAGTTCGATAAAATTGGTTACAATTTTTCACTTTTTGAAAGTTTTTTTCGTTGTTTTCAATGTAAACTTAAGTCAAGTTAACCGTTTTGACATTAATCCAACATGACGATGTGATGCGTGCGTGCGCATCTTCTGCTTGGATCTTTCGTCTTTGGGAAGACGAATGTGAGAGCGCACGGCTAATTAATAAAAGACATGTTTACATGTGTCGCGTCGTTTGTTGCCGAAAATCGTTCGGATGCCCGGCCGGTAATTGCCGACGCGCCGGCGCTTCTTACTCAGCAAACGTTCCCGCGGCGGCGGCGCGCATGGCATATCTTGTGGCGTCTTTCGGGCCCGTTTGTGTAATCCGAAACCATCGGATGCACGTTTCCTACCGGCTCGCACAAAACGAACGAAATAAAACCAAAAGAAAGAATTAAGAACAAGACACGGCAAAGCGAGAGCGGGACGACACAAAAAGAAACCGAAGAAAAAATTTGCATAACGTGTACCTAAACTACGAGTTTCGTAAAATAAGATAAAACGATGTGATAAGAGAGAACTATACAGGGTGATGCAATAAAATTGTTTATGGCAAAATCAAAATTTTGGGGAAAAAACAAAGTTTAACAGCGCATAACTTTGAAAGTAATTAATATAAATTATTAACGTTTTTGTTAAATGATATTATAGGTGTTTAACTATTTTATATAAAAATTTCGTTAAAATTGACTGAGTGTTTTAGGAATTATGGTCAAAAAACTAAAAAAAGTCTAAAATTTGGAAAAAATGCAAAAAAACTTTAACAACGTATAACTTTCAAATTAATTGTTATAAACAATTAAACTTTTCACCAAAAGAAAGTTTAAGTATTTAACTATTTGACATAAAAATTTTATTAAAATCTACCGGGTGTTTTACGAATTAAACTATAGTTTAGTTCATTTTTCTAGTTGATTTCAACCAAAATACTGACAAAACACACAAAATTTTAACAAAAAAACATAAAAAACAGGCAATGAAATCTAAACGTTTATTATCTGAGCCAACTTGACGTTGTCTGCAAGCCGCCCCTTGTCGGCCACCGTCAAAAATCAGCGATTACACGCGATTATAAGGGTTGCAACCACTTGAAACTGATCTCAAAATTTTTTACAAACTTAAAAATCTAACACAAAAAAAAAAGTTATACCTGTTATGCCATCGTATTAAGTACCTGTCGTGTGTCTTCTGGCCTCCCTCCTCGTTAGGGGCACACGTTGGTGTGTGACTTAAGTCTTCAGGGGTCCACCACTGTCCGTCCGAGCGACAATAAAATGCGCGTCAGGGAAAAAAGAAAAAATCTTTAAAGCTTACTGACTACTCGTCTTCATATCATATCTTTATATCATTACATCAATTGGAAATTGTATCTATTGAACTTGGGTACTAAGTAGGTATAAACACATTTAAGTACGTGGAGGGTAGGTAGAAGGGGCCTGAAGACTTAAGCCAAACTGAAGAAGAAAAAACAGTTTTGAAAGTTTCAAGTACGTATTGATTTCAAAGCATGCCGATTCCGATTCGACTCGGTTACATCGAGCTACCGAAAACATTTAATTCGGTTTGGCCCCAACACACCGCAAGGGGTGCGTGAGGGTGCGGGAAAAATCGATGAAGATGCTCGGAGAAGAAAAGAAACGACGCCGCAATTGCGACGACGATGCGAAATGTGCCGCAAAGTGAAATTGTTTCTCGTTGGGTTTTTTGATGCTTATCGTGGTGATTTTTAGTTAAAACGATACTTTAAGGGTTGGGTAGTTTTATTTGATTGCGAAGATTATGATTTTTTTAAAATTTACTGAGTATTTTGGAAATTATTTAGGGAAATGTTTAAAAACGTAGAAAATTTGGGGAAGAAATTAAGAAAATAAAGTTTAAGATCGCATAACTTTTTAATTAATTATTATTGATAATTAAAGTTTACGGTATATGAAAGGTTAGGTATGTAACTATCCTAAACAAAAATTTTATTAAAATCTACCGAGTGTTTTGGAAAATATCGATAAAAAACTAAAAAAAGGCTAAAATTAATGAAAAAAACAAGAAACTAAACTTTAACAACAAATAATTTTTAAAGTAATTGTTATAAACAAATACATTTTATACTAAATAAAAGTATAGATATTTAACTATCTTAAACAAAATTTTTGTTAAAATCTATCGAGTGTTATAGAAATTATTCACAAAAACTAAAAAAAAGTCCGTAAATTAGTAATAATAACTCAAACACGAAACTTTAAAAACATGTAACTTCTAAATTAATTGTTATAAACAATTAAATTTTTTACCAAATAAAAGTTCAGGTATTTGACTATCTTAACAAAAATTTTAATCTAAATCTACTGAGTGTTTTGGTAATTATCTATAAAAAACTAAAATAAAGTCAAAAACTTGAAAAAATGTAAAAAAAAAACTTTAACAACAAATAATTTTTGAACTAATGAACATAACTAAACAATCTTTTCTTTAATAAGTAACCTCATTTATTCTTAACACTCCTTATAAATTTAACGTTAATCCTTGAATAACTTTACGCGTAAATCCAGAAAATTGTAACAAAAGCACGAAATTTTCTATTTCTAAGTTTAGTAAGCAACTAAAATTTTCAAGTAACTTTAGCGTTGGATCAAAGAAACCCCGCAAAAGTGTACAAAAAAGCGTCTTGGACATCGTCGGCGATGTCGGCGACGTCGGCGACTTCTTCTTGGGACTTGTCCTGTGTCGGCGTACCGGTGGCGCCTAACCTGTATAAGGCCTGCCATTATATTCGGCAAAGCGAGCGTGCTACACGCTTAATACATGAATGCGCATGCGCGATTTACTTACGACAAATCTTCATTTTGACTTAAAGCTTAAAATCTTTAAATAACTAATAATTTTACATCTAAAAACTAATAAAACAAAAATCTAAAGTTGAAGAATTGACTCCTAAAGATTGACAATCACAAAACAAGATTGTGTCGTGTCTTAAGCCAAAACTGTCACTTCACGAGTGATTATTAGTGTTGGGCTGAAGAAAGAAGACCTCGACATTCTCACAATCGCTTGAAAAAAACTTGTTCACATTCAATATTTTTATTGGTTTTTTTTTACCACTGATTCTTCTTGTGGTGAACACATTGTATACGAAATGTTCGACTATTGAGTATGAAAAACTGTGAGGCAAAAGAAGAAGAGACGACGAACGAGACATCGGAATTATTATTGGTATGCGATTGCGATAGCGACCGGCCCGTCGTGGAATTTATATTAAAGCAAGCAGCTCGCGATGGGAAACTCAACCAAACACACAAAGAGAGAAAAATAATGGGGACAATGTCGCAGAGCATCGCTGGCTAGACAATAACACGGCGAGGATTCATAATATATGATGAAACATACAAAAAAACAGAAAAAATCACAAATGGAAATAAAAATTTTAGCTTTAGTAGTGAATTACGTAAACACCCTGTATTGTAGTAAATTTATTAACGCGTTTACTAATGTTAAATTTAATTGGTAGTTTATTAGTTTAAACGAAATGTTGTTATCATTAATAGTTTAAAAGTTATTAACATATTACTAATGAAAAACACAACTTTTTTTCGAAAAATTATGAATTGGAATACAATTTTAGTTATTACTTTGGAAGCAAATTACGTATACACTCTGTGCAGTATTTAATTTTTTTATGGGTATACTAATGCTAAATTTAATTGGAAATTATGAAATGAAAACTAGAAGTTGTTATCTTTGATGGTTTAAAAGTTATTAACAAATTACTAATGAAAAACATTAATTTTTTTCTGAAAAAATGTATGAATTGGAATAAAATTTTAGTTTCGGAGCATATTACGTAAACACCCCATATAGTGTCAAATTTGTCAAGGTAATTACTAATGGTAAATTTAATTGGTAATTTATTAGTTCAAACCAAATTTTGCTATCTTTAATAATTTAAAAGTTATTAACAAATTACTAATAAACAACACAATATTTTTGGTTAAAAATTATGACCGGAATGAAATTTTAGTTTGTATTTTGAAAGTAAATTACGTAAACACCCTATATAGTATCAAATTTATCAAAGTGGTTACTAATGCTAAATTTAGTTGGTAATTTGTTAGTTTAAACCAATTATTGTTATCTTTATTGGTGTAAAAGTTATTAACAAATTACTAACGAAAAACATAAATTTTCTTCCGAAATTTTTTTGGGGATAAAAATCACAATTTTTATTTTATCTCTATAACTATCTGTCATAAACTAAATCAAAGTACCACTAGAGCTTAAATGTATCCATCCCCTAATTGTACACCACATTGTAACTTAATACTGTTGATATTTTACCCTTTACATCCCTTGCAAATCGTAAAAACCTCTAAAATCTATTTGATTTGCTAAATTTAGCTAAATATTTCCCTAAGTTATCTATATAATCAGCTGTTACAAACTACACCCCCTTGGTTAACAACTAATACACACTAAACTAAACAATTTAATGCAGTCACCCTCTTAGTTTGTATTTTTTTGGGCATTTTAGTGCAAAAAATCACAAATAACCCAAGACTTTTCACAATTTAAGGGTTAATTTCACTGTTACGCATTAAATCAACCCCTAACAATGTTTGTCGGCATTTGTCGACGGTGGCAGCATCCCGGGGGTGGTTTGTAGGTGGATCAGCCGTCGAGTCGATTGCGTGGTAACGCGCTAATTGGTATCTGTTCGGTTCAAAGCGAGGGAGCACTAAACCACGCCATTGATTTAAGGGCGCAATCCGTGGTGGGGTGTAAAGCAGGATTTTAAAACAATCCCCGACCACCGCCGTATTAATTTGCATTTAATTCCGAAAATCCCAGCGCACAACTTTGATTTCGATTGTAATTTGCATTCACGGCCTAGTCCACAAATTTATACCCCTAACTTTAAGGGACGAATACTCAAATGTCCTTGATGATACGCACTTGAACTTGATAGCAATCGACGAGGAATGTTTTCACCTTCCAAGGGGTGGTTAGATAATGACAAAATCTTAATTAGTTTGAGAGTAATTGATTATTTTTTGTGTCAGTGTTTTTTAATTTGAGGTTGCGAAGAAAAACAAAAATTTAGGTGTACTTTGACAATTAATTACTAATTAAGGGTTGTGGGAAAATACATTTAATTTTAATTTTTCAAATTTAAATTTTATGGACTTTATAGTAGTGTAAAGATAATGTAAATATTTTAATTAGTTTCGCTGTAATTAATTATTTTGTAAAATATTGCAATTTTTTTGAAAAAAAAATTTCAAAAACTAAAATTACGTTTTAAGGGTGGAAATGCTATAAAAACCACTTAAATTTTATAAATATTTAATACCCGAACAATTAGTAACTCGCTTAAGTTGAACATGATACCCCGAGTGAAATATTTCATCCCCTAAAATGCGAAACAAACGGAAAACACAGCAAACAAAACAAATTCGTGAGAGTTTCGCACATGTGCACACATCGTGCGCGTGCCAAAACCGCCAAAAATGCAAATACCCTACACATTTACAATTTTCCACCCTTAAACTTCACCCAGATGATGCAAAAAAAAAACCGGACGTTGTCGTACCGGAAACTCGTCGTGCGCACAGTAAGTAATTTCGTTTTTTCCCGTTTTCTTTCTGCGCCGAAAATCTTATTGTCATGCTGCGAACGTACCCCCAACATTGAAACATCCTGAGGGATGAAACCAGAAAAGCCAAACGACGACCAGCCAGTGACAAATTTTTATGACTTTGTCGATTACTCTAATCTAATGCGTCATGCAAATGCTGAAGAGTAGCAGAAAAAAAAATAACGCCAAACAACCCCTGATTTTTAGGGGTTGATTTTGGTCTAGGTTAGGACGATGACTCGACGCTAAATTACAATAATAGTGTCACAGTGTGTGTCGGTTACGGGTTGTTAAATAAACCCGCTGTTTTTTCAATAATTTCTAAGGGGATGAAAGTTAAAGGGAGAAAACGCGATCTTACCATGGCTAATTGTTATTGCTGTTTAACGCCACACGACTTATGAATTACAAATTAGGACATTACTAAGTTATAAACAATTTATTTGAGTATCTTTAATTAAAAAATCATAAAATTCTACTGAGTGTTTCAAGAATTATATCAAATTTTAGTCCAAAGTTTTAATCAAAAACTTTAAAACGTCATAACTTTATAAATAATATCAATTCCTTTATGATCTTTTTACGAAGGTATAAACAATCTATCTGAGTATCTTCAATAAAAAAAATCATTAAGTTCTATTGAGTGTTTCAAGAATTATTTTACATTTTCTAAAACTTGTCAAAACGTTAAAATTTATCATTTTTGTTTTATTCCAAAACTTTAAAAAATCATAACTTTATAAATAATAACAATTACGAATTGATCTTTTTATTAGTTTATAAATAATTTATCTGGGTATCAGAATTAAAAAAATCACTAGTATCCACCAAGTGTTTCATGAATTATATCACATTTTGTAAAACTTGTCCCAAACATTAAATTTTATAATGTTTGTTTCAATCCTAAATTTTAAAAATTAATAACTGAACAAATAATAACAATTACGCGTTGATCTTTTTCTTAAGTTATGAACAATTTACCAGAGTATCTTAAATAAAAAATTCACTTACATCCACCGAGTGTTTCAAGAATTATTTAACATTTTTTGGAACTTGTCAAAACAGTAAAAAAAAATGCAAAAAAAATTTGTTTCTTGCCAGTTTTAGCAAAGAATAAAATTATTTCTTTAAATGTCATGCACTACAATTGTACCCTAAAGTCTATTATGAGTGTCCCCTGAGTTTGCGCTCATTTACCCCCTGACAAAGTGCTCAAAAGCGTCTTAAAGTGCACTTAAGATTGGCGAACGCTCAACTAACTCACCAAACATTTCATCTCGTTTCAAGTTTTCTTTTTACATTTTCACGTATTGTGTGACAGGTATCAAGATATCAATTTCTATTCTTCATTTATTATATTCCTAACTTACTTCTCCGTTAATCTAAATCCTGTAATTGTCCTTTCTTTCGTGTTTTTCGCTTCATTTTTTGCTTAATTGCATTGGCAATTCACGTAATTTTCTACTTCTTTTCCTTTTGCGAATTTTTAATCCCCAAAAACGTAACAATACATAACAATACTTAACATATTTATGTCTCATTGCATTTGTACATTTCTATTTCTATTTTTATTTTTATTTATCCTGTTAAATGTCCTGGATATAATTTTTTTTGCTTTTTTTGCCGAAAATTCACTTGAGCTTGCTTTTATTAACAATGGCATGACAATTGTAAGGGTAAATGATGTACAATGGGACAATTAAACATATTGTTAGGTGGAAAGTTTAAAACGACGCCGCGAAAGGGATGAAAATGTGAAAGAAATGAAGAGTATGAAGACATTGGACATATTTTCTTTTGAATTTGGTAGGATGGGATGAAAAGAGACAATTGTGCGTGTTGGGGTGAACAATGGTGGGTTAAATAGGGTCAAACTTACCACTTTCACCTTTTGTGTAGAGTTTTATTGCGTGGTTTCAGGGTTAAAATGAATTTTTTGGGGAAATTAGATTTGGAGTTGTGGAAGTTTTATGAAAATGTGGAATAATTCTTGAAACACTAGGTGGAATTTTATGACTTTTTTAAGGAAGGTGGTCAGATAGATTAGTTATGAATTGGTAAAAAGAACAAAGGGTAATTGTTATTATTTATTGAGTTATTTACGTTTAAAGTTTAGGGGTAATAAAAGAAATTAGAAATTTATTGTTTTGACAAGATTTGGAAAATGTGAAATAATTCTTGAAACACTCAGTAGAAGTTTATGATTTTTTTATTGGGGATACTCAGATAGATTGTTTATAACATAGTAAAAAGATCAAGGCGCAATTGCTATTATTTATTGAGTTATTAATTTTTAAACTTTGATTAGTAAAACGACAGTAAGAAAACAATTTTTTTAAATTTTGCTACAAAATGTATCAATTTCAAAACATCCCAAGGGGTGGAAAAAATATCTGTGTGTTTAAACATTGTCTTCGTGTCATCGTCGTGTAAGTACGCTAAGTGAATTTGTCCGATTTCACCCCTAAACCTCCGAAAACGCAATGTTTCACTCGCAACCCCCGAAAATCCGAACATCCGGACACTGAGCTGTACGCCGCGTGCCACCGCTGTAAAACCACCCCATCGTAACAACATCCCTCGTTGCGTCAAGAGATGGATGGTCGCTGGAAATGACCATGACCAACGCCACCCTCCGTGAAACCCCTAAACGTACCCGCCGGAACAATTCGCAATTGAGACGCATCTCAATTGTGCATTCGCTTCCATACAGGGTGTCGTAAATGTTTAAATTTTTTAAAGTACCCCTAAAAATTTAAGGGTTGCAAATGTTTGGAACTCCTCGTATATTTAGTTGTAGTTTGCAAGGGGATGTAGTTTTGATTCTCGGAGGTTGTGCGGTTGAAGAGAAAATTTGGCGAAAAGTCAACGCTGAGGGGGTGGCGAAAAGTTGCAATGCGACCGGATGTTCGAATTTCGGCACGCGACCCGCACGGGGTGAGTTCCATTATCGTCATTGAATTGTACACAGTACGTATTTACATTTTTTCGAGAGGATACTACTGTTTTTATTGCTTTACAATGCGATGAGTTGATAAAATTTAAAATAAATAAAATTAAAGTTTGGACTTTAATAATTAATTACTTAGAAATGAATTATTGGAACATAATTTTGTTTTTACACATTTGTTAGGTAACTCATTGAGGGTGTTAGTTAAAAATTTTGATTTATAATATTGATAAGTTTAGGAGTTATAAGCAATTGTTTATAATTAAAAATTCTTTGTATTTTTTAGCATAATTTGAAGTGTTAACTTTAAAAATTAATTACTCAGAATGTAATTATTATAAATTATTTCGGTTTATATACTATGGTTAGGAGACTTATTGAGGGTGATAATTAAAAAATTCTAGTAAAAATATTAATAATTTTAGGAGTTATTAACAAATGTTTATAACAAATATTTTTTGAGATTTTTGTCCTTAATTCAAAGTGTCAACTTCAAATATTAATTACAAAAAAACTATTTATTAAAACTTAATTTTGTTTTTACATATTAATTGATCAACTTATTAGGTATCGTAATTAAAAAAAGTAACTAAAAATGTTAATAATTTTAAAAGTTATTAACAAAAGTTTAAAACAAATTTGATTTTTTTCCAAAATTTTATTTGTTTTTTTTTGGTTTGAAAAAAATCAAATTGGTCAAGCAGAAGTAATAAGCAATAAGTCCGGAGAATATTGCGCCATCGGACATGGCACGACATCCTCATCCCCTTTGGAAAACATCCCTCTTAAGATATCGCGGTATCTCCGTATCGGATCGCGATTGGAAAACCTGGCTCATTCCTTTGTGTCCTGGGATATCTTTATTTCTATTTTCTTGTTCTTTTCCTGTGAGGGGGGTGGATGTGCGTGACATTGCACGGCGGCGGTGGCGGTGGCGGCAGCGGCGGCGATTCGAGAAGAGGTCGGTTGCTAGGCGACGCGGATGACCTCTCAACTCCAGATGACTTTGCCGCACCGACGAGCGTTGGTGGCGGCGGCTGCGCGGCGTGTGCACGCCTCGCCACCCCCGCCGCCACCGCGATGTGACACACGCACGCGTACCGATTTCGATTAGATTGCTAAAGCATCGGATTGCTTGCTCACATTTCTCGTTTTCTTGTTTTTGTCACAAACTTATTATTTTTTTGCGATTTCTAATTATTATTTGTTTGAGAATTTATGATTTTATGATAGGTAATTAAATTGTAGGGTGAAATCAATTTTTTAAGAGGTTGGAATGTACAGGGTGTTGTGGGAATTTAAAGATTTGCATGGAAGTAATTTTTTGTGGGTGTGATTAGTGTTTTAGTTTTAATTATTACCTGTAAATTTGATTGTTTTTGGTGGAATTTTTTTGAAATTTTTTATTATGATAGTAGATTAGTTGGGTTTTAGGGTGGTGAAGATTAGAATTTGTTTTAGTTATTAATTTCGGAGTTATGAATTTTTAAAGTTGATAATTAAAATTTTTAAAAAAAGTGTAAATATGTTGTTGCTTTGTTTTTTGTTTATAATTTTTAAAGTTATTTATATTTTTTAAAGATATTTTTAATTAACATTTTCAATAAGTTAGGTAATCAACGTGTGAAAACAGAATTAAGTTTTATTAATTAGTTTTTGTGTAATTAATTTTTAAAGTTGACACTTTAAATTTTGATGAAAATTTTTTAAAACTTTTTTCATTATTTTAGTTTAGTTTTTTGTTTATAACTTTAAAAATTATTAATATAATAACCTAAAATTTTTAATATACATTTATTTGCTCTATAACATTTTATTTCTGTCAACAACACACGTTTCTGTTAATTACTTTTTGCGTAATTAATTTTTAAAATCAACAATTGTCAAAATCGTCAACTTTCTTTGCTTGTTTGCGTTCTCTGCTTGCTTGGCATCGTTTTTACAATTTAATGAACAATTACAATGAATATTTAACGCCGATTACTGGATGCCACGATATCGGAAAACTCTCTCGAGTGGAAAAACAAATTAATTAATAATTGAGGAAATCGCGTTGTGCACCCTCGATCGTCAAGCTGTTATTACGCCGTGTACGTTTTTCACGGTAATTGTCTTTCATTTTCTTCGATAACCGACAAATAATTAATTCGAAGCCGCAATTTATAGTTTCGTAAAGTTTATTTTTTTCTCTCGTTTCGTCGAGGGTTAACTACATGTCAAATAAAAACCGCCCAAAATGTTTGAAATGAAAAAAATTTAGTTTAAGACTGGCTTGGCTTAAGTCTTTGCGGGCGCAGAGTTATAAAGTCTCGAAATCGATTCCACGTCGCGAAGAAGAAGTCGACGATGGCGCCACCCAAAAAGGATGCGGCGGCGGACCACCCAATAAGGACACGACGACAACGGCGCACGCACACACCGAACATGAATAACTAAATTTACACGGCGTCGAAATGTCCGATGGTCTTTACGAAAATTAATCATCGACTTATTCAATGGCTAGTTTTTTTTATTGAAGTACAAAAAGTTTGGGTTTTATTGGTTTTTTTTTAGTTTAGAAATTAATTGTGGCGAAAATTAGGGATGAAACTTTATTATTTGTGTGAGATATTAAAGTAGGGTTGTTGGAGGGTGTTTGTAAAAAATTTCAGCTTAAAATATTAATAACTTTTGGAGTTATAAGAAAAAGTTTAAAACAAAAAAATTTTTGAATTTTTTATTAACATTTAGAGTGGTAACTTTGACAATTAATAACAAAAAAAGTAATTATTTAAATTTAATTTAGTTTTCACATATTAATTACTGAACTTATTAAAAATGTTAATTAAAAAATTCATTAAAAAATTATAACAATTATAGAAGTTATAAACAAAAAACTAAGCAATAATTTTAAAAATTTGTCTAAAAATTGAATTATCAACTTTAAATATTAATTACAAAAAAAGTAATTATTCAAACTTAATTTTGTTTTTACGAATTGATTACTTAACTTAATAAGAATGTTAATTAAGAATATCAACTTAAAATATTAATAATTAGAAAAATTATAAACAAAAAACTAAGCAAAATAAATGTTTAAACATTGACCAAAATTTAAATTATCAACTTTAAAAATTAATTACAAAAAAACTAATTATTAAAACTTAATTTTGTTATTACGCATCGATTACTAGACTAATTAACAATACAAATTAAAAAATTCACCCAGAAATATTAACAACCCTCCGAGTTATGACCACTTTTGTCAACTTTTCTCCAAAATTAAAATTTTTGGATTTTCAAAAAATGTTTGTTTTTTTAACAAAAAAAAGAAAGTATACACACTTAAGTCATATTCTAAGTAAATAAGACATTTACAATTAACTTTTGCTAACAATTAAAGACCAAAAGTGATTAAGACTTGAGTCAACTTAACTCAACTTAAACTTTCTAACATTATTCCAACTATTTCGCGCAATAAACGTCTTCAGATTACACTTTACTGAAGACCGTGACTTAAGACATAAAATCTTTAAGTCGTCTTAACTCTTGGACTTAATTAACGCTCTCTTTGTATCAAATGCAATCAACAGCTGTTAAATTAACCGTTAACTGGCTGTTTTTCCACACGAAATGATTACTCGGAACTAGAGAATGAAAAGTGACTTAAGTCACTTGAGCGCGTTAAGCTCAACTTGCCTTATCTAGTTTTGAATTAAATTCACAAGTAAAACATGTTTTATCATTAGGTGTTTAGATCTGAAGAAATTCACTTACTTAAGTCGAGTTTAAGTGACTTAAAGTAAGGACATAAGTCAAATTAAGAAAACTTGATTGGAAATGGTAAAACCAGCTGGAAAGTGTTGATTGCAATTAATTCCAACACTTTTTTTGATGGTGGTCAGTTTTTACTTAAGTGTAGTTTAGTATACTTAAGTTTAGTTTGGGGGACTTAAGCCGAACTTTGAAAATTTGGGGGTTAAAGTTTTTGTTTGGAAAATTTTTGTTAAATTTTTTTTTTGTGTTTGTTATTTTTTTACGACTACACCCTGTATAGTAATGGGGTGTAATTTTTATTTTAAAGACTTAATTAGTTTAGGTTGCAATTAGTGAAAACAGATTTTATTTGTTGTTAATAGTTTTTTTTAAATAATTATTTTAGTTGATTGTTATTTTTTTTCTGTTTTGTAAATTTTTTGTTTGTTTTGTTGACTTTAATTGTTAATTACGACTAAAGTTTTTGATTAAACTTAATTATTTTTGCAGCATTTGTTTTAAGGTTTGTTTAGGAGTAATTGTTGTTAATTTCATGTAATAATATTAATTACAATTATAAACATTTTATTGTTAAAGTTTTTTTGGAAAATTTTTATCTGAATTTTTTTGTTGTTGCAGATTATTTATTTCCGGCTACACCCTGTATTGTAATAAGGTAAGATTTTTATTTTAACGACTTAAATTATTAAGCTATCAACCAGTGAAAACTGATTTTCATTATTTTGCTTAGTTTTTTTTATAATAATCATTTTAGTTGATTGTAATTTTTATTTCGTAAATTTTTTTTATAAAAATTTACTTTGTTGATATTTAAAAATTAATTACGACCAAAGTTTTTGATTTAACTTAATTATTTTTCTGCCAGTACAAAGAATGGTTATCAAAGATTAATTTTTGTTAATTTCATGTAAAAATATTAATAACAAGTTAGAGTTTTTGGTCATTGTTTATAATGTTTGGTGATTTTTTTGGTACTGTCAATTCTGTACTTGTTAGTTTTGTGGCGTCTCAACAAATAACCCACGTAATTTACATCTCAAAAAGCGATCGTTACGCTCGTTTGTTGGTTATTTAACAGTTTGGTACGTCACCGGCGTCGCCGCCGCCGCCGCCGCTTGAATTAATGCGAGCGCCAGCATTTCCTGTCGTCCTCGTTCCGTCGCATATTTATTGCGTCGACGCGACACTAACGTATGGGGCAGTGCACACTGGCGGCGGCAACGGCGGCAATGGACGGCTATAAACCACCCCTTTAAACTAACCACCACATAGCACAGAATTATGTGCATCCGTTTAACCAAAGTCGAATCGAAATTAACTGAAACTTTAAAAAACATGGAAAAATTTTGAAATGACAAAGTTTTTTTTCGGTTAAAACTTTAATTATCTTAGGACTAATTATGATTAGGGCAATAGCCGATAGCTGATTAAATTCTCTATGGTTGAGGGTAGAGAAAATTAAGTTTTAATTTTAAGTTATTATGTTATTAATATTTAAAGTTGATACTTTGAAATTTTTTCCAAAATTTAAACATTTTTTGTTTTAAACTTTTGCGAATAACTTCTAAAGTTATTATTATTTTTAGTTGAATTTTTAAATCAATATTCTCAATAAGTTTGGTAATCAATGTGCGGAAACAAAATTAATTTTTATTGATTAGTTTTTTTGTTATTAATTTTCAAACTCAATACTTTGAATTTTTCACAAATTTTTGAAAATTTGTTTTGTGACAAACTATTGCTAATAACTTCTAAACTTATAAATATTATTAATTAAATTTTTGAATTATTATTCTTAATAAGTTAAGTAATCAATGTGTGAAAACAAAATTAAGTTTATTTAATAACTTTTTTTGTTATTAATTTTTTAAGATGACACTTTAATTTTTTTCAAAAATTTTAAGTTTTTTTTTCCAAAAACTTTAATTATCTTAAAACGAATTAACATTAACTTAACGTTTTATACATCAATCGGTAGCTAATTAAATTCTCTATAAGGTGACTTTAATAAAGTTTTGTGTACTTTATTCGATAAGGCGTTATCACGTCTTGAAGTAGCGCAAGTAATAAACACGTGAATAAAATTTGTAATGAAATAAAAAACAAATTTAACTGCGAGTTGTTTGAGTCAAACAGAAACTTAAATGAGACTAATAAATGTTCGCTAATTATAGGTTCGACGCGCATTGTTCACTCCCATTCGCATGTTTTAATCGTCGCTTATTTTATTTTTTTTCATGTCAAACGTGCACGATTTTTTTTTGCTGGTTTTTCTTCTTTTTATCTACTTTGTGGGGTCGCGCAATCGTTTTGTCGATTACAACCGACGCGTAATAAACGTGTGCGAGTATTATCGTGTACATAAATTAAAAGCGCTTTTAATTTTATCGTAATTGCGACCTCAAATAATTAAAATGGAAAAGTGAGTTAATTGAACTCGAATGAATTATACCAACGTCAAAGTTTGGGACGGTTTTGTCAAACACCCTGTAGAGGTACAAGCTTGTACTTTTTATGAGATTATGGAGAATTTCTTTACGTTTTGAGGAGTTTTTAGCGGAATTGTTTACGTTAATTAGTTTTTGTTTAATTTAATTTTTAGTAAGTTGTTGAATTTTTAAGATTAAATTTTGAAAAATTTAATTTGTTTAGTTTTTTGTTTATAACTTTTTTAATTGTTGATTTTTTTAGTTGATTTTTTTAATTTTTATTCTTAATTAGTTAGGTAATTATTATGTTAAAACAAAATTCAGTTTTATTAATTAGTTTTTCTGTAATTAATTTTTAAAGTTGAAACTTGCAATTTATACCGAAAAATTTGGTCTATTTTTTATAATTAAAAGCTTTAAAGCTCGGTAAATAAAAAAATAAAAACCTAACCATCAATTTAGAAGCTGCACGAGCTACTAACCGTTACACGGGTATGAAAAAAAAACCTCCCCTAACGGAACATGTGGTTGATTTCGATTAAATTACCCCGATAATTTACTGTTAACTAGTTGAAATATTTTTTTCGACTAGTTTTAGGTCAAAACAGCTTTTGAAATTTTAAGTTACGGTAGAATACAGAAGCATTAAATCTTTAAGGGTGTAATTTTTAAGAGATTAGGCAGAAATTAATTTTAAAACCCAAAAAACAGACAGAAATATAAGTTTTTGTTGGAAATTACACAAAAAATGTTTGTTTTAGTTTATTTAGGGGTGGAAACTCCTGTAATAAATATTAATCCCAGACAGGGTAGTTAATTCTGATACTGTGTGATGGATTTTGATGAGTTGATGATGAGTAACATGATGACAAATTGATGAATTGAATTTTAAAAATTTTAGAATTTTAAAAATTTTGTTGTCATTTTTTTATTAATTGAAGGATTGGGGGTTGATTAATCTATGGAATTAGCACTTAAGGGTCTGTATATGTTCTTGGTGCAACGCCCTGCATTTTATTTAAAAACCATGCCTACTTTTTATTTGCTTTTGTCTTTATTTTTAGTTTTTGTTTTAATTTTTCGTAAATTTTGTAATTTTAGTTTTTCATTTTTTGGTGCAATTAGTTGTTTTGCACCGTAATTATTAATGTTTACTTAAAATGTTATACAACGTTTTGTAGACAATTAAATTATTTACTAAAGTCCGTTTAGTTGATTCATTTTTTGTAGGGGGTGTTTGAGTTATTTAGTGTTAAAATTTACTAATTACAAAAAATAAATAAATTTTTTTAGGTTGTGTGGTTAGTTTTTGTTAAATAAATTAAGATTGTTATTAAATTGCGTAATGTTGTTATATATCTGTAGATAGCCAGTTAAATTAGCTATGAATTGATGTAAGGTACAATTAATTATTATACAGGGTGTTAAAGTTATTTGACTGTAAAGATGAAACTTTTGTGTTCACACCTGAAAATTTTAAAGTTTATTGATTAGTTTTTGTTAAATAACTGACGTTAACGATAACATTTAGAAATGTTGTTATATATCGTTGGATAACTAATTAAATTAACTATAAATTGTCGTTAAGTACAAATAAATATTATACAGGGTGTTAAAGTTAGTTGAGTGTAAAGTATAAACTTGTCAAAAAAAATTATGTTAAGAACTAAAAATGTGACTTGAGTTTATGTTTAGACTTAAGTCACTTGACTCACTTGAATCACTTGAGTCTGCGACTGTTACTGAGTTAAAGTTTGGAGTAGGGAGGGAAGCAAAGTGGGGTTTGGATGACCCATTGACCAATGGCGGCGGCGCAAGTGGGTTAAGTCGGTTTGAAGACACAACCCACTCTCATTCCTCTTAGTTTGTTTCTTCTTGCGAGTTTCGCCGCTAGTTGCGTCACTTTACTTAACTTTTTTAAAATTTATAGAAAATAAAAATTAAATCAACAACCCTTAAAAATGTTTTTGTTAAGGGTGGAAAACGGGTGACAAAGGGGCAAAAAGGAAAGGAAATTTCTCCGGAAGAAAATGACCAGTAAAAAATTAAAAAACTTTTCTTCACGTTGACCACTTCAACGAGGTGGCTGACCCTTTCAGTGCGTGGTGGTGAGTTTTACACCCTCGGCGTTGGTGCTGGTTGGTCCGGCGTTGGTTTGTTTGACCAACAACACTTGCGGATTCATGGAAATGAGTAAAAAATTAAAACGTACAGCTAAGCGCAAGAATAAGGGATGAAAGATAATCCTAGACAGAGAGTTTTGTTTGCTTTTCTTTTGTTTTTGCTGGTTTTTGTTGGTTTTTGTTGGTTTTTCTTGGTTTTTGGTTTATTTCTTGGAGGAAATTTAACAATGAAGAACGGCATTGCATGTTGGTGAAATGAAATTAATGATTTTCTTAGAATTTTGACGATTATTATGAAATTATTTACGTTATGTGTAAAACCGCAAAGGAAGTTGTAATTTCGTGCGTTGCAATTTCGTGACGATTGTGGTCGTAATTCTTGTAATGAATACGCGTTTTGTTTAGGTTTGCTTCCTGAGTGTTGTTTGACGTGTGACGAAGCGTGAATGATGTCAAAATGTTTAATTTTTTGATTGGAATTACGTAAAAAGGTAACTAGAAACAAAATTTTTTAAAAAAATTGGAGGGTGATTTTGAAAATCAATTTTTGATGTTGAATTAAGCAAAAAGTAATTAAGATATTTTAATTTTTATGATTGCAATTGATAGTGTAACTAATTAAGAGTAACTACTCCAAATTTTACGGAAATATACTGAGTGATACGGATTTTATACAAAGAAATGCGAAATAAAACAAAATTTTAAGATAAATTGCAGAGTAATTTATAAAAATCAACTTTGATGTTATTTTAAACAATAACTAAGAAAGATATTTAAATTTCCATTACAACAATTGTTAAAAGTACTAATTAAGAGTAACTACTCGAAATTTCAAGTAAATATACTGAGTGATACGGATTTTATACTGAACAATGTAAAATAAAACAAAATTTTAAGAAAAATTGCGAATAATTTATAAAAATCAACTTTGATGTTAATTTAAACAATAACTAACAACAATATTTAAATTTCCTATACAACAATTGATAATACAACTAATTAAAAGTAATTTGTCCAAATTTCAAGTAAATATACAGAGTGATACAAATTTTATACCAAAAAATGTAAACTAAAATAAGAAAAATGTTCAATGTTTTTACTTTCACAAAACAGAAATTGAAGAGTGGTTGGTTTTACCCCTAATAATCTTGCATGCTTACTCTTCAACTCTTGCTTCACCACTCAAAGTGCGTGTATAATACGTGTGCAATAGTTGATGGTTCACCGCATGATTGGCAGTTGGTGTGGCAAACTTGAACCATTCTAACGCTTCGTCCGTCCGACACGCAACCCCGTCGTCCTTTCCTTCTTTTTACCTCAAAAAGTCTAAAAGTCTAAAAGCTTAGCACTCCTTTTGACACTCGCATAGTTTAATAATGGCATATCCAACTAGCACAACCAGTAAGTAACCAGTAGTCCTTTCCACAGCACGATCACGCGATCCCAACCTCAGGCCTTGGTTACTTCTGGTTGTTGTTGTTTTTTCTTGCATATTCGATTGGGTCCCCAGTCACGTCAACTTACCTCAAGTCGGAATTATAAATAAAATATACAAAAACAGTGAGTTTCACGTTCTCTCTTTCCTATAACGTATAAATAATTACATAAATAATTACAGACTCCGTAATGAGTCGTGTAAACCTTACAATTACCAATTAGTTGATCCTGCTGCAATTGCTCTGATTTCGGACTTTGGTTTACTACGTTGGACTTTGGTTCGTTGATTTTGGCTTCGATTTAGAGTTTAACAATGCGCATCTCGTCTCTGACCAGTACAATCCCGGACTCCGGAGTCTGGGCTCCCAACGCTAGACCTTAGTCCTCAGTCCTCGTCCTCATCCTGGTCCTGATGAGTTGAAATTTAGTATACTGCTACTGTTACTCCCACCGACGGTTAGTTAGCTAAACGATGACCATTGGGCATCGCATTGATGAGAAAACACAACAATAGGACTGATGATAGGCCTGAATTGTGGACTCTGGCTTGGCCTGACTCGACCTGGCTTGATGAATAACTAAATTATCATGGATTTCGTCTTTACCGAATACTCACCAGTGGTATAAAACCCAAAAAATATTTTATTGATTTCATTGTCGTGCAAAACAAAACGTTTAGTAATCGAAAGGTCGGGGGTCCATCCCAAACTGATGTTGTTGTTTCGACTGTTTCGGTTCGAGAGTCCGATTGTCCTTTTGTATTATTCCACCCTGACGTGGGCGAGGGTGGTTGTAGATTGTAAACACAATAAAGTCCGGTCCACTTAATGCGATCACGAAACCGAACAGAAGCGGAACTGAAACATCACAACAAAACCAAACACGACGAGCAGAGGACCAGAGAGGTTATGTTGCGTTACGATGATAATGACTTTGGCCGTCCACCACTCGACAAACAAACAAACAAACGACAAACAAACGATAAACGCATATGGGTGGACATATTTCGGCACCGTTTACTAAACAATTGGGTGGATGGAAATAATTATTAAGGGGTAAAACCACTCTTGAATTTTGAAAAACATCAGAATTTTTTTTTTGATCTTTGATTTGCGTTACATTTTTCTCTATAAAATTTGTATCACTTGGTATATTTTCTTGAAATTTGGCATAGGTACTTTCAATTAGTTGTTATATCAATTGTTGTTATAAAAATTAAAATATTGTTGTTAGTTTTTGTTTAATTTATTGTCAAAGCTGACTTTTAAAAATTGCTCCGTAATTTTGTTGAAAATCTTGTTTTTTCTTACATTTTATTGTATAAGTTTTGTATCACTCGGTATATTTTCTTGAAATTTGGTATAGGTACTCTTTATTCGTTGTATTATTAATTGTTGTTAAGAAAATGTAAATATTGTTGTTAGTTTTTGTTTAAATTAATGTCAAAGTTGATATTCCAAAGTTAACTTTTTTTGTTTTTTTTCGTTTTTTGTTTTTCTTTGTGATGTTTTTTTGTTGTTTGTTGAGTTATGAATAATATTCATAATGCGCATTGTTGTGGGCGAGTATAGCACCCGAATCACAATAAAACTGTTACAATCTACAGTTATCATCAGTTGCTACGTGCTTTTGTCGTCATAATAAGAAGAAATGTTACTTCTTCTGCGTTTCTTGGTTGCTTCATAACCAACAAATGTTCAGATAATCTGCATATAAATTGTCGCTGTGTTTCACACAATTTGCATCACTTTGAGATGAAAAAGTGGAAAATATCCCACGGATATTATTTTTTATTGTTTTTTTATTGTTTTTCTTTTTTTTTGCTTTTTGTTTTGTTTTAGTTTTTTATGAGTTATGACGTCACTTCGTATAGTACAAGGATGAATTTTTTAGGGGCTGTTTTTACTTAGTTGGCAGTTAGTTTAGTGAAAAGATTGTTTAAATATTTTAATTAGTTTTGGAGTTATTTATTGTTAAAGTTTAACCTTTAATTCTTTGAGGTTTTTTGATAATTTGTTGTTTTTTGTTGCAATTTTGTGTTTTATTACGACACTCTGTATAGTACAAGGAATGAAACTTCCAGGGGATGATTTTACTTAGTTGGACATTAGTTTAGTGGAAAGATTGTTTAAATATTTTAATTAGTTTCGGAGTTATTTATTGTTAAAGTTTAACTATTAATTTTTTTGAGGTTTTTTGGTGATTTGTTGTTTTTTGTTGCAATTTTGTGTTTTATTACTACACTTTGTATAGTACAAGAATGAAACTTCTAGGGGATGTTTTTAATTAGTTGGAGGTTAGTTGAGTGAAGAAATTGTTTAATTATTTAAATTAGTTTATCAGTTATTTATTGTTAAAGTTTAATGTTAAAATTTTTAGTTAGTTTTTTTAAATTTATTTTTTGTTTTTGTTCACTTTCGGGTTTTCTTTTAATGATCTTGTTAAATCTTATTAAATCTTGTGTTGAGCTGATAATTTAATTGTTGGTCTGATAAGAGACGTAATCAACGAGGTTGGATTTGTTTTCTTTGCGCGTTGCTTGAAAAGGGGATGTTGTGATGAAGTTTGGGGTCGATTGATGGCGGGTGGATGGCACAGATGCAGCAAACATATAAATTACTAATTCTTTAAGCTCGTCGACAAACAAAACGTCGTTGGGAGACGATAACACGATAACGAACTTGATTAGTAACCGCACAAATCAACAAATCGTTTGGTTTCGGTATGAGAGTTGGATGTTTACGCTCAGATTGTGATTACACCCTGTGTGTTGGAATTTTGGGGTAAAGTGGAGTTTGTGTAAGATTTTATTGGCTATTTATTGATGTCTGTGGTTTATGGGTTTTGGTGATAGGTTTTGTTTAAATTAATGATTTTTAGAGTTGTGTTATTTGTTTTTTTTTGGGATGACGTGTTGTGGTTTTGGATTTTTGTTTGTTTTTTGAGAATTGTGACAATAGTTTGTATGAGGGGGGTGTGAAATTTTAAGGGGGTGTTTCTAGATAGTTGGGGGATTGAGTGGTTAAAAGATCATTTAAATATCTTTTTTAGATTTTGAGTTATTTGATTTCAAAGTTTGACTTGGGAATTTTAACGAGAATTTGTAGCAAAATTGACAAAATTTACTTATATGGTTGTAAAATTTACATCACTCAGTATAATTATTTGAAAATCATAAGGGTTGTTCTTAATTAGACAGACTATCATTTGATGTAAAAATAATTAAAAAATCTTTGTTAGATTTTGAGTTATTTGACATCAAAGTTTGACTTAAAAATGAAAAAGTTTATTTTGTAGTTTTTGTAAATTTATTATGTTTGTTAATAATTTGTTTGTTATTAATTAAGTTTTTCATGTTATTCTTTGCTGCCGTTATTGAGTTGGTCATTTTGTCGAGTATGATTTCGAAATAATTTTGTTTGGGTGGCGGGTAAAGATTTGAAGCAGCAAAACATTTCTCGCTGGGCGGCAAAAACAGCAAAGCTATTGGCGTGCGCTGCTGCTCGCTTGTAAAAGTTAAGTGTGGATCTTTAAACGCGCTGGCGTCTCACCGCCGCCGCCGCCTCCGCCTGCCTGAAAATACGTCTTCTCGGTCCTGGTCTTCCTTTTGTGGCGCTCGACGAAGCGTGTCGCTTTTTGCGCGTCGCTTTGTGAGACGCAGGCGCGGAGGCGGCGAGGCGGCTTTTAGGAGCGGCGTCGCGAGTTGACGCGACGCCAGGCGCCTGCCAGCGACGCCCCCCCTGCCACGGCAGCGGCGCCGCTCGATCTCGCCCGGGCCGACGTAATGCGACGAACGACCGGCGCGCATACATCTTCCACTCCGCCGCCCCCGCGCGCACACCGCTCCACTTCACTGCCACCATTCTTCCACCACTTCGCACGCATCTTCCGGGGAAATGTCGCAGTCGCTCACAAACACCACTACCACTACTAGCTGCCACCGCCACCCCCCGGTTAACGGTTAACGGTTTTCTTCTGCGCGGGTGGCAGTGATGGTGAGGGTGGTTAAGAGAAATGCGCGACGCGTAGCCATTTCTTGGCAAGCGGCTTTGGTGCTTTTGCCGCCGCCAACGCCGCCGCCGTCAAGCCGATGCGGGGACGTAAAACGGTCGTAAAAAGCGACGATAAACTGTTTTCTTTGGTGGGGTATTAAAACTTATTCGTATGAAGAACAAAAAAGGATGGGTACTTAAAGGGGCGGCTTACTCCCTCAGATAAGAGAAAAAATTTAAGAATAATCGAAATTTTTGAGAAAATTACCAAAATTGCAAATTTTTATTTTTGCTTAACTTTGAAGTCACATAACTCAGAAACTAACAAAGATATTTTAATTATTTTTTTAACAAATGATAGTTGATTTAATTAAGAACAATTCTCCTAATTTTTAAATAATTATACTGAGTAATAAAAATTTGATGACCAAATTAACAAATTTTGTCAATTTTGCTAAAAAAAATCGCAAAAATTTCTTAATCAAACTTTAACGTCAAATAACTCACAATCTAAAGAAGATATTTAAATTATCTTTTCATTAAATGATAGTCTACCTAATTATGAACAACCCTTATAATTTTCAAATAAATATACAGGGTGATAAAAATTTTATAACAAAATTAAGAAACTTTGTCAATTTTGCTACAAATTTTCTATAACTTTCAAAGTCCAACTTTGATATTAAATAACTCAAAATCTATCAAAAATATTTGAATTATCTTTTCATTAAATGATAGTCCATTTAAGTGAAAACAACCCTCCCAATTTTCAAATAATTATACAGGGTGATACAAATGTTTTGAGCATATTAGTGAAAAATTGACAAAAATCTAAACTGCGTTAAGAGTTAAAAATAAAATTCATATTCCACGCACATTTAATCATCTCTCTCCTCTCTTCTCTCAATTTTTATCAGATGCTGCGTGTGTTCTACAAATCGGTTCACGCACTCACGCACGTTTCCTGCTTCTGGTAATTTTCTTGAATCTGTTTGAAAACTTTTTTATGTTCATGGCCGCGCACATTTCGACACACATTTGCATCTCAAATCTGGCGCACCAAACTCATCAAAATCACGTCACACACTCGAGCATCATCATCTTGACGAAAAGATGAGAGATGCAGAAGATGCAGTAAAATATTTCATAGCCAGCGAGATGTTATGAATTGATTACGCTGCGACCCAAGTCGAAGAAGTCCAAGAAGTATGAGAAGACAAAAAATGTGACTAATGACGAACGTGATAAGCACCCACGAGCAAGCAGGAAGACAGGACGTGATGATTTTGATAAAGATTTGACCACACGCACATGAAATTATAAAAAAATAGGATTTTTCATCAATTACGGTTTTTGTTGAAAAAAAATTATTAAATGTCATTTTGACGTCGCATAACTTAATAACTAACAAACATATTTAAATTTTGTTTGCGTAGAATGAAAGTACAACTATTTGAGAATAATTATTGAAATTTTCATTTAATTATACAGGGTGATAAAAGTTTTACAGCATTTTTTGTATAGTTTGTCAATTTTGAGTTAAATTTTTATCAAAAAATGCTAAGTCCTATTTCGACGTCTAATATCTCAATAATTAACAAAGATATTTTCATTTTTCTTGTATAGAATGAAAGTACAACTATTTGAGAATAATTACTGAAATTTTTGTTTATTTATACTGGGTGATAAAAATGTTACAGCATTTTTTGTAAAGTTTGTCAATTTTGAGTTAAATTTTTAACCAAAACTACTAAGTCCAACTTTGAGGTCAAATAACTTAATAACAAAGAAAGATATTTTTCTTTTTCTTGTATAGTATAAAAGTACAACTACTTGAGAATAATTATTGAAATTTTCATTTAATTATATTGGGTGATAAAAATTTTACAGCATTTTTTGTAAATTTTGTCAATTTTGAGTTAAATTTTTAATCAAAAATGCTGAGTCTAACTTTGACGTTAAATAATTTAATAACTAACAAAGATATTTTAATTTTCTTTACACAAAATAAAAGTACAACTATTTGAGAATAATTAGTTTAATTTTCATTTAATTATACAGGGTGGTAAAAATTTGACAGCAACTTTTAATAATTTTGTCGATTCGTCGCCGATTACCGTTTGTTGACCTTTTTTCTTTTTTTCGTTTTTTTCGTTTTGTTTGGTGAGTTTCGGATTGTATTTTATGAATTTATCTAGTCATGCTCACGTGGATTCCAATAAAATCAATTAAAGGCGGCCGCGTCGCGTGTTCGTTCGCGAGACCGTCATTCATCATATTATTCTAATTGGACATTCCCGCGGCCGGCGAGAACAAACGCGCCGATGCCGCCGATGCCGCCAAGTCGCCGCCGGTGCCGGTCGCTTCAACACACAGAAGAACAACATGCAGAACAAGAACTTGAGCAATGACTTCTGCAATAAGACAATTTACGGAGTACCAAACGATTAAAATAAATAAACAAAATAAAAAACTGGCGTTTTAACGTTTTGATAGTTTTTAATTTTTTATTTTGTATGCTACGTTTGTATCACTCGGTATATTTGTATAAAATTTTGGGAAATTGTACTTAAATAATTGAACTTTTATTTGGTGTAAAGTAAATTTTAATATTTTGATTAGTTTTCAAGTTATTTGATGTCAAAGTTTGACTTGAAATTTTTTGTTAAATATTTACCTCAAAATTGACAAAATTTACGAAAATTGCTGTAAAATTTTTATTACTCTATATAAAAACGTGAAACTTTAAACAAATACTCTTAAATACTTGTACTTTGCTCACACAAACGAATATTAAAAAAATGTTAATAACTTTACTCGTAAATGAACCCCAAAGTTAAACTTTTGTGCAAAAAATTGTAAACTTTTTCCATCTCTTGTATCGCTCTTAACTCGCTCTTAACGTTGACTCTTCCTGCGCCAAGTTATCGTAATGGTTTCGATGAGAAAAATAAGTGATGCATAACCAAAGAGGCCGACCACGCAGTCGCCGTCGAGGACATTAAATTAAGGAAGCGCAGATTAACGATGCGTGACCCGTGTTTGGCAAACAAAAGCGCTCAGAAGCCAGCGCACCGATCGCGCTGGTAATTTATGTCCGCGTGTGTCAGGAGGATGCTTAACTACCCTTCTCGCCGAAGACGAACTGAACGTTAACTGCGTTACTGCGAAATGAATTAGAGGAACGTTAAATTTAAAGCCCACTCATCTTCATTCTGCCAAAGCGACGCGTTTCTTTTCCAAACTAAAGAGGAGGTCAACGCCGAGATCAATCCAATCAATCGACGGCGACGGGGGTGGCATTTGCACGCCATTGGGTATTAATCTCGATTATTATTCCCACGTGCGATTAACTTCGATTGAGTGTTGAGTCATAACAATACATTACTTAATTTTGTTATTTTTAACTTTAAAGTTTTAGTCAACTTTGATGATTAATTACGGGTGGACTAATTAAGATTTTTTAGATTTTATTTATGAATATGTTAGGGTAGTTATCAGAGAGTGCTGGTATGTAATTTCAAGTAATTGTATAGGGTGGTACAAATTTTATGACCGAATTTGTAATTTTTGTCAATTTTTTGGAAAGTTTTTGGAAAAATTTATTAGTTAAACTTTGATGTCAAATAACTCAATAATTAATCAAGATATTTTAATTTTCTTTACATAGAATGAAAGTACAACTATTTGAGAGTATTCAATAAAAAATGTATTTTTTTATACTGCGTGGTAAAAATGTTACAGCATTTTTCGTTAATTTTGTCAATTTTGTGGCAAATTTTTACCAAAAAAATGTTATGTGCAACTTTGACGTCAAGTAACTTAATAATTAACAATGATATTTTAATTATTTTATCACTGAATGAAAGTACAACTCTTTGAGAGTAGTTATTAAAAATTTTATTTAATTATACAGGATGGTAAAAATTTTACAGCATTTTTTGGAAATTTTGTCCATTTTTAGTTTAATTTTCAACAAAAAAAAAACTAAATCCAACTTTGCTGTCAAATAATTTAATAACTACCAAAGATATTTTATTGTTCTTTTCATAGAATGAAAGTATAACTAATTAAGAGTATGTAGTTGAAATTTTATAAAATTATACAGGGTGATAAAAAAGTTATAGCATTATTAGTAATTTGTGTCTTGTTTTCTGATTATTTTAAAATTTTTTGGAAAAAGTCTAATAATTGTTTGGAATTTTAACTGGTTAAAGTTTTTATTGCGTCTAAAAATTGCCCCATCCGTGTAATTCCGTGTGATTTCGTGATATTACCGTAGAACGTGAAAACTCCTGGGTGTTCCGCATCATTATGATACAATCATCATTCGGTGCCCCATCATTCGATGATTTCTTCCACCTTGCGTCCCAAAACGTGGTGCACGTTCCAAAACGTCCATCACCATCATCAACTAACAATCTCAAGAAGTTGCCAGTAATACCTAACTATGCCCAAGTACAAAATTTAATACAGAGTGTCCCAATATTTCTTTTTTTTGCTAATAAAAAATTTCGGAAATTTTATTTTTGGGCTTTGAGTAATAAATAAATATTTGTAATGAATTTAAAGACAATGAAATATCATACTTTGGTTAAGTATACTTAAGACTTAAGTACACGGTTAGGGAATTGTAAATTTTTAATTAGTGCGCAATCCAAAACCGTTGATGAAATGAAATTCAATAATTTTCTTAAGCGCGCATTACAAGCACGTCGGATTACAAGAATTACACATGCGACGGCGGCAAACGGGGCACGAAGGCAAGCATATTGAATTTCACTTACCACAAAGTGAATAAATTGCCGACAGACGATGAAAACCAAGCGCGGGAGATGATTTTATTTTTAGGAAAAATTAAAAAAGGGAGGTTTTTACAATTCTTCATTTGTGATTTTATTTTTAATTTTTGTTTGTGTTTGAAACACTCGGTGTAACAATTTGTAATTTAAGGGGTGCAATTGTAATAAGTTGGGGTATTATTTAGTGTAATGAAAATTTAATTATTTATTATAGTTTTGAAGATATTTAACAACAAAGTGAGTTTTAAGTTTTAGTTTTTTTTAATTTTAAGAATTTAAAGTATAATTTGGATTTTAATCATTGTTTACGTAAAAACTATATGAGATATTTTAGTTTTCTTTGTTTTAGGTGATAGTATAACTAATTAAGAGTGTTTAGTGAAAATTTAAAGATATTCTACTGGGTGGTACAAATTTTATAGATAAAATTGTAAAATGTTACACAATATTATATTTTTGCGACATGAAAACGTCGAATTTTTAGAAATTTATTTTTTATTCCTGTATCACTTGGTATATGTTATTGAGATTTTGGTTGCTTGCAGTTTATTAGTTTGGTTATCATTTAGTGAAATAATAATTCAAATATTTGTGTTAGTTTTGAAGATATTTAACAACAAAGTGAGTTTTACATTTTAGTTTTTTGAATTTTAAAATTTTAAAGAATAATTTGGATTTTGATAATTATTTACGTAAAAAATATATGAGATATTTTATTTGTCTTTATTTTTGGTGCAAGTATAACTAATTGGGAGTGTTTCGTGAACATTTGACTATATTATACAGGATGGTACAAATTTTATAGACAAAAGTGTAAAATGTTTCACTATATTATATTTTTACGTCATGAAAACGATCAAATTTTAGAAATTTATTTTTTATTCCTGTATCACTCGGTATAAATTATTTAAAATTTGGTCATTTGTAGTTTATTAGTTTAGTTATCACGTAGTGAAATAATAATTTGAATATTTTTGTTAGTTATGAAGTTATTTAACAAGAAAGTGAGTTTTAAGTTTTATTTTTTTAAATTTTAAGAAGTTAAAGAATTATCTGATCTTTAATAATTATTTACGTAAAAACAATAATAAATATTTTAGTTTTTAAATTATAGGGTGAAAGTATTACTAATTAAGAGTGTTTTGTAAAATTTTAAAGTTATTATACAGGGTGGTACAAATTTTATAGACAAAATTGTAAAGTGTTACAATTTTTTTGCAAATTGTGTTTTTTTTTTTATAATTTAGTTTTACACCAAAAATAAACCACTCTAATACTTGTCATGCTTTCCTAGTACTTTAATATTAAACGTACAAATGTCCAAATAGTAATAATAAAAAAAATACGTTAAATAAACACAAAAGGGCGTCGATAATGACGGTTGTTAGTGCCACTTATGGCAGTCAGTAAACCGCAGACACGAACAAAGTTGTTCACATCCACAAAAAAACGAAAAAAAATGACAATAAAAAATAAGAAGACAAAGTGACGTATAGTCAAATAGTTTATAAGCACACACACTCACTTACACATCCACATTGAATTGTATTGGTTTCTTCTTATTGTTTCCTTGTTTGTTTGTGGTTTGTTGTCATTTTTTCGCGTTTGCAAGCAAATGATTGTATTTAACACGGGGTGGTTCAATGTCAAGGCATGCGATGCACACGCCATATGTGCTCGGTTGTCGTAATATCGTAATATAATTGTGAAATTATAGAAATTATGTAGCGAACGAAACGAAACGGTCGAGACACGACCACAATTGTTAAGGTTTTGACGTTTTGTGGGCTTCTTTCTGCTTCTGTTCGACACGTCATGTTTTTAATCGGTACAATTGATGTACAATACAACAACACACACACACATGCGAGATGATTTATATTTATTGAGATTCAAGTATTATTATTCAAGTTATGGACGTTTTTGTTCAGTTTTTTTGAGTTAAAATAATGAATAAATCGTGGGAAGAGATGGTATCGATTGGAAATTGATTTTTCCCACAGGAGGATTGACGTGGTGGGCATATGGTGGATTATATTATAATAATTTAAGATTTTTTATCTTTTGTATAAGTGGATTTTGTTTTAAATTGAAAAAAGGGGAAAAAGTTGGTTAAAGGATTTTTTTTGGTTTGGTTTACATTTTTGGGGATAAAATTTGTATCGCTCTGTATATTTTGTTGAAATTTGCAGTGGGTGCTCTTAATTAGTTGTGTTAGTAATTGTTGTAAAGAAAATTTAATTATCTTTGTTAGTTTTTGTTTAAATTAACGTCAAAGTTGATTTTTAGAAATTTTACTACAAATTTATTTTTAAGGTTTGATTTTCGTTAGATTTTTTTGTATAAAATTTGTATCGCTCTGTATATTTTGGTGAAATTTTTAGTTAGTACTCTTAATTAGTTTTTTTATCAATTGCTGCAATGAAAATTTAATTATCTTTATTAGTTTTTGTTTAAATTAATGTCAAAGTTGATTTTTATAAATTGCACCGTAATGTTTTTGCAAATTTTGATTTACGTTAGATTTTTTTGAATAAAATTTGTGTCGCTCTGTATATTTAGTTGAAATTTTTAGTAGATACTCTTAATTAGTTGTTTTATCAATTACTGCAATGGATATTTAAATATTGTTGTTAGTTTTTGTTTAAATTAATGTCAAAGTTGATTTTTTTAAATTACTAGGTAATTTTTTGGAAAATTATGTTTTTCATTACGTTTTGTTGTATAAAATTTGGATCACTCAGTATATTCATCTAAAATTTGGAGTAGTTAGTCTTAATTAGTTGTTTTATCAATTGTTGTTATAAAAATGTAAATATCTTTGTTAGATTTTGTTTAAATTAATGTCAAAGTTGATATATATAAATTGCTCCGCAATTTTTTTTAAAGTCTTGTTTTTCGTTACATTTTTCTATATAAAATCTGTATTACTCTGTATATTATCATGAAATTTAGTATAATTGTTCTCAATTAACTACTTTATCAATAATTGCTTTAAAAATTAAAATATCTTTGTTAGTTTTGACGTAAATTCAATTTAAACTTAAAATTTATATTGCAAAAATTGCTACAAAGTAAGTTTTGGTATTGAAATAAATAAATTCTCCGTTTTTTTGTAATTTTGTGGGCACAATTTTTATGGTACATCGTAAAAATGTGCAAAACAAGGCAGCGAGTTGTTGAAAGTTGAAAAGTAAACAATCATCATCAACAGGCAGCCGGGTCGAACCCCTAATTATCGATCATTAAAGCGAACAAGGCATCGGACCATCGACGACGACGCGGTCGTGCCAACGTTCAGCTTATTACAAAAGAATAAAAAAATAAATAAAAACAACAACAAGACACAAAACCACACGTCGTGTTAGGCCCACCTCGCTTCATCTCCTCAAGAAGTGGCGTGGCAGATGATCAATAATTTTCTTTCCTAAGAGGAGAAAGAAAGAACTGAACGCACAACTTGCGCAGAGTGAGAAGCGAACGTGATGAAATTGATGGATACGAAGACGGCCGCAAGAAGCGAAACCGTATCATTAACAAAATCAACAAAATTAACGACGAAATTACATAATTTTCGAGCGCCACACACAACGGCACAACAACGTGCCACTTAACCAACAAGTCGACAAGTGTCGAAGAGATGAAAAAAATAAAGAAATGTGGAAAGAAAGGTGGAAAGTCGAAAGGTGGCCATCATATTTCCGAAAACAAACACGAATTAATCGCTGCCTCAATTTGGGTCAGATGTAGTTATTAAAAAGCGATAAACAGTTGAAAACTGTAGAGTTTTCAAAAAATTGAAAATTTTGTGTTTTGTTTACATTTTTGGTGTATAACTTTTGTATCACTTAGTATATTTATTTGATATTTAGAGTGGTTACTTCTAATTAGTTGTTTTATTAATTGCGGCAATGGAAATTTGATTATCGTTGTTAGATTTTGTTTAAATTAATGTCAAAGTTGATATTTATAAATTGCACTGTAAATTTTACAAATTATGATTTACGTTACGTTTTCTTGTATAAAATTTGTATCACTCAGTATATTCACCTAAAATTTGATGTAGTTACTCTTAATTAGTTGTTTTATGAATTTCTGCATCGCAAATTTAATTATCTTTGTTAGATTTTGTTTAAATTAATGTCAAAGTTGATTATTAGGAATTTTACTGCAAATTTTTTGTAAATTTTGATTTACGTTGCAATTTTTTGGATAAAATTTTTATCACTTGGTATATTTGCTTGAAATTTGAAGTAGTTACTCTTAATTAGTTGTTTTATCAATGGCTGGAATACAAATTTAAATATTGTTCTTAGTTTTTGTTTAAATTAATGTCAAAGTTGATTTTTATAAATTGCTTTGTAATTTTTTGAAAAATTATGTTTTTCATTAGGTTTTCTTGTATAAAATTTGAATCACTCAGTATATTCACCTAAAATTTAAAGTAGTTACTTCTAATTAATTGTTGTATCAATTGCTGCAATGAAAATTCAAATATCTTTGTTAGTTTTTGTTGAAATTAATGTCAAAGTTAATATTTATAAATTGCACCATCATTTTTTAACAAATTATGATTAACGTTAGATTTTATTGTATAACTTTGGTATCACTCAGTATATTTACTTAAAATTTGGAGTAGTTATTCTTAATTAGTTGTATTATCGATTGTTGTAATGGAAATTTAAATATTGTTGTTAGTTATTGTTTAAATTGATGTCAAAGTTGATTTTCATAATTTAATTTTTTTTAAATTTCAATTTCTTAATTCGCTTGATTATTTGGATGTGAATGAAGTTGAATTGACTTTAGAGGTTAATTTGACGATTAGGGTGATTAATGCGCGACCCATTGCCGTAATTAGTATCGGGCCAAAGTCCTCTTTCTCTAATCAACAGACGCGGAAAGAATCGTTTAACGACCTAACTAACAAGGATGTGGATTGACAGTCGATTAAATGCGTCAAAAAGTGTGTTGGAGATTATTCCCCAAAAAGATTGTAGATTAATTGCACCTTGTGAGTGAACAACGTTTAGTTCTTGTTCGGTTCGAACACACACGCGCGCTTGTTGTTCGCTTGTGTTTTGTGTCTTTTTGTGTTTTCTTCGCGGCCGCGGCGGCGACGTGCCGAACGGATGGCGCCGTCTGGTATTTGTTTTAAACCCGGTGGCCCGCCCCATTATCATAACTATACCAGGCGCAAACGCGCGAAGGACTGCATACTGCGAGCGCCTCCGAGGCGAACACAATCACCGAAGAGTTGAAGAAGAAGAAGAAGAAGAACAAGAAGAAGAATTCTCTCAGCGCGCGCGGTGTGTGCGCACTCTTCATTCAGTCGATGAGATACAACCGAAACCGCATAGATAAATTGGCTGACACAACAACGATGTTTTTTGCATTGTTGGTTTTTGTTTTGGGGGGAAGGAAATTGTACTAAATGGGGAGTAGGGGAGTAAGAGTTTTAGTTTTTAGTTTTTTAGTTTATTATTTCAATGGTTATGTGGACTTTGATTATTATTTACGAAAAAACTATAAGAGATATTTTAGTTTTTAGTATATAGGGTGAAAGTATAACTAATTAAGAATGTTTGGTTAAAATTTGAAGTTATTCTACAGGGTGGTACAAATGTTATAGATAAAATTGTTAACGATTGCAACATTTAATTTTTTTGACATGAAATCGTCAATGTTTTAGAAATTATTTTATTATTTTTGTATCACTCGGTATATGTTTATGATATTTTGGGAATTTGTAGTTTATTAGTTTGGTTATCATGTGGTGAAATTATAATTTAAATATTTTTGTTAGTTTTGAAGTTATTTAACAACAAAGTGAGTTTTAAGATTTATTTTTTTTAATTTTAAATATTTAAAGAATATTCTGAACTTTGATATTAATTTACGTAAAAACTGTGTGAGGTATTTTAGTTTTCTTTGAATAGGGTAAAAGTATAACTAATCAAGAGTGTTTTGTAGAATTTTAAAGTTATTCTACAGGGTGGTACAAATTTTATAGACAAATTTGTAAAGTGTTACACAATATTGCATTTTTTGGTGTTTTTAAAGTAAATCAATGAATTTTTTGAGAAACACTCAGTATAACAAATTGAAATTAAGGGGGTTTATTTCTAATTAATTGGAGTATCAACTAGTGAAAACAAAATTTAATTATCTTGAATAGTTTTGAAGATATTTGACAACAAATAGAATTTTAAATTTTAAATTTTTTAAATTAGCAAAAATTATCGCAATTTTTTTTCTTCTTTTGGTTGTTCCTCGTGTTCTTCGTGTTGTTCTTGTCAACAAACACATCTTTTGAATGTTATAAGTTACAAGTTACAACTGTCGGTGTTTGGAGCATTTCATCCTTCACACTCGTTTCGATCCTTCTGTCGTTCTTTAGATTTTAAAGGGTTTTCTTTTCTTTTTTGGAGGTTTAATCAGTGGATGCCATCTATTGAACAAAAAATAACCCTTGTAACTGATTCGAATTGAAGGGACATTGTGAAACAATGCACTTCGTCGTCTTCGTGTCGCGAACAACTCAACTAAATGTCCAAAACGTTTCAACCCTTTTCAAAAAATAAAAACAAAAAAGTTGATATTTGTTTTTTTTTTTTTGATTTAAGATTCCATTGGTTGTTATTACCTATTGTTGTGTTGTGTTGTGTTGTCGAGCGAATAATTCGTGGAATTAAAATAAAATTTGGATTTTTATGTTTCAGGGCTATTGGTTGTGATGAAGAAGTTGCATAAGTCAAGGCGTAAGGTAAGCAACACACTTTACTATTATATTAGTATTACAAAACATTGTTAACTTTGTTGTTCATTTACGTCAAAACTATAATAGATTATTACATTTTCTTTTCATTAAATGATAACCAATGTAATAAACTACAAATTACCAAAATAGGAATTAGTTCTACAGGGTGATATAGGAATAAAAAATTAATTTCTAAAATATCGACGTTTTCGTGCCAAAAAAATTTAATGTTGTAATAGGTTACAATTTAATCTATAAAATTTGTATCACCCGGTATAATAACTTCATATTTATACCAAACACTCTTAATTAGTTATAATTTCACCCTAAACAAAGAAATATAAAATATCTCATATAGTTTTCACGTAAATAATTTTTAAATGACAGATTATCTTTTAAATTCTTAAAATTTTAAAAATAAAACTTAAAACTCACTTTGCTGTTAAATAACTTCAAAACTAACAAAAATATTTAAGTCATTATTTCACCGCATAATAACCGAACTAATAAACTACACTTTAAAAAAATATCAATAACATATACCGGGTGATACAGAAATAAAACATTAATTTCTAACATTTTGAAGTTTTCACGGTCGTTCAAATGAAATATTTGCAACACTTTGCAATTTTGTCTATGAAGTTTGTATCACCTTGTAGAATAACTTTAAATTATTACTAAACACTCTTAATTAGTTATACTTTCACCATAATTGAAGAAAACTAAAATATTTCATATAGTTTTTACGTAAACAATTATCAAAGTCTAAACTATATATTAAATTGTACTTTTTAATAATAAAATTTTAAATTTTAAACTTTGATATTAATTTACATAAAAATTATTAATGTATTTTCTAATCTGTTTGCGTGAGATGAAAGTACAGCTAATTAAGAGTGTTTAGTAAAAATTTGAAGTTATTATACAGGGTGGTATAAATTTTATATACAAAATTGTAAAATGTTACAACATAGTAAAGTAAAAAAATTTCTAAAACTTTTTTTTTTAAATTTAAGTAAAAGTGTAACTAATCAGATGTTAAACAAAGCATTTGTGGCTGTTTCTATCACACACATCCTCGGTGAAGAAAACGCCCGATCGATTTGTATTAAAATGTACCCGCCGTGTAGGCAATTAGGGCGGCACGAAGCGCGCGCGCGGACGATCATCGTTTCTTCAGTTAGTTAACAGTCTCTTATATTCTTCGTGCTTTTCTTCAACAACAACTCGAGTCGCTGTATTGGTTTCAGCTTTGAATTGCATCTTCTTGTCTTTTTCCTTCTTGCTTGTTCTTGTCTTGTTCCGTTTTGTTGTGCTTTTTTTTTGTTTCGTTGCTTGTTTCGTCCTCGGCAGCGGCAGCCACTCGGCGAGATATCTATCTATATGTATCGTTTGGTTTGTTTCTTCCTTGGCGAAGACACCGTGAAGAGGAGAGAAACCAAGGCGGAATTCTAAACATCTGTAAAGGCTGGCGCCACCACCGAATTCCCAAACGTCTCAACTCTGAGCGCGAGCCGGCCGCTTTTTTCTTCTCTTCCTCAAGTTCATGCGGTTAGTTATGGCCCAAGTTGAGCTTGGGTCCAAGACGAAGAAGACAATAATCAATTATCGACCGGCGAGCGGGGAGAGAGTAAATGACCACTGACTATAACGTGTTTTTGGTGTAATTAAATTAAAACGACGCAATTGTAGATACTAGGCGCTGTGTTGGAAATTCGTCGATAATTATTGTATCACTCGGTGTAGGTTATTTAAATTTTGGTGAGGTGTAGTTTATTAGTTTGGGTATTAGGTAGTGAAATGATAATTTAAATATTTTTGGTAGTTTTGAAGTTATTTAACAACAAAGTGAGTTTTAGATTTTATTTCTTTAAATTTTTATGAATTTTAAAGATAATTTGAACTTTGATGTTAATTTACGTAAAAACTATACAAGATATTTTAGATTTCTTTGTTTTGGGTGAAAGTATAACTAATTAAGAATGGTTAGTATAAAAATGAAGTTATTATATAGGGTGGTACAATTTTTATAAACAAAATTGTCTATAAAAATATAAAATTTCATTTTTTCCACATGAAAACGTCGGTATTTTAGAAATTAATTTTTTATTCTTGTATCACTTGGTATGAATTATTGATTTTTTGGTTATTTATAGTTTATTAGTGTGGTTATCATGTGGTGAAACAAAAATTTAAATATGTTTATTAGTTTGGTCGTAAATCAAATTCGAAGTTTGATTTTTTTACGAAAAATTTTGATTTTAAAATGTTGTTTTCTTTTGCGTTTGCTTGCGTTTGCAGTTAACACTATTTGTTTTGTAGTCATCGTGCAGTTTAATGCAGTTTAATGCAGCTTGTCATCAATGAACGTAACGTATGTCGATGGCGAACTGGCGAAGAGAAGAGAACCAAACGAAACGATGTTCGTCGACGGCGGTCTCGGCCATCGAACGTCGCGAACGGCGGCGAAGATCTTATGAATGTGACTCGCGGCCGAACACCGACTAAACATACAACTTACAAGTACATCTACTATTTGTTGCACAACAAATTATTAACAATATTTAAAGACAAAACATTTAAAACATTTTTTTAAAATTTGGTGTATGTTGGGTTGCTTCAATTTTTTAGGGTTTTTTGCTTATATTTGCTTGATTTTGAACTTAAAATTGTTTAAGTTTGTTGTTTATTGTTTATTGCAACAGTGAGTATATCAATTGATCGTAAGCGCCAGCAAGGCGCGTTTGTTGGTCGCTCTTTGGTCGATCTCTTCGTCGTGGTTCGCCATCGCCATCGACTTGCGCGCCGTGGGTGGGCGCATCTTGCCCGCTGTCTTTTGTTCTAAGCCCCACGGCGGCCTCTTCTTTACCTTTTAACTCTTTTTAGCTTTTTGCAGCAGCCAAGCAGCCGAAGAACCGAAGAACTAAGAAGCCGTCACTGTGGTTTGTTACTTTCTTTCTTTCGGTTACCAGCCATCCTACGGCGGTCGGAAGACAACGCGCGGACTGGTAGCTATGAAATTATATTATATATTAACCAATATTAACCACACAACAAGGGGAATATAAAACAAATGGGTATTTCATCACTAAATTTGATTAATTGCAAGAAAACGCAATTAAAACTGAACATATTCTTGGTTTTTTTAGGTTATTGTGGGACTTAAATACAAAAAAATAATATTTGCAGGTAAATATCAAAAAATGTTGTTAACGAAAGTTATTCGTTGTGTTATTATCTATTTTTTTGCTTTGAGTCTTTTTTTTGTAAGATGCACCAGTTTTGAGAAAATCGACAAAAAGTAAGTGAAAACACTGTCGGAAAATTTTTAAGTTTATGCGTTTTTTGATGTTTAACTGTAAATAACTCAGTTGGGGGTGGGTATATCGAAAAATTGTTCTTAACAAATGTTGTTCCTTATAGTTTTGTCTATATTTTATCCTTGAGGATTTTTTTGGTAGGACTTACCGTTTTTGTGTGAAATGCAAAAAAAGATGGCTGAGTCAAATTTTGCACTTTGTGTTTTTTGATGTAAAACACCCAAAAACTATTGTTTTTTATTAAGATATCGATAAATAGTAAATACAAAAGTTGTAGATAATACTATTATCTATCTTTTTTGTTAGTAACTTTTTTTTGTAAAACGCACCGTTCTGGTGGAAAATGCAGTAAACCAATTTGGGTTTTTAGTTTTTACCGCGTTTTTACCATGTTTTTTGAGATAAAATGATCAAAAACCAACATTTCTGATAGTGGTATCAAAAAAAGTTAAATGCAAAAGTTGTAGCTTATACTTTTGTCTATCTTTTTTATTAGTAACTTTTTCTTGTAGGACGTACCGTTTTTGTGTAAAATGCAGAAAAAGAAGAAAATTAAGTCTATTTTTGCTTAAATTTATTTTTTTTAAATTTTTAAAGTAAAAATTATGCGATTTTTGGGTTTTAAAAACAAAAATTTATTGTGGTAGTATTAAATTAATTTTAATAATAATAATATGTTAAGTTTTTTTAATTATAACACATTTTTTGTTAATTTTTTCTATAATTTTAGAGTTTTAAGTTAGGCTTTTTGTAGTGCAACCAGGGTATTTATACTACAGGCGGTACCTGGTGTCGTTTTCCTAAACTTTATAGAAAATTTGATATTTTACAGTTTGTACAGTTTATTAGCATGACTAACAAAAGCTTAGTTTCACAACTCATTGCTAGGAAGCGCTGTTTAATTAAATTTAAAAAAATTACGATATACGCGTAATTAACTTCAAATTATTTTATAAATCGTTTAGTACAATTATTTTATACTTATTCATATAATTTTTATTAAGTTTTGTAGTGTAGTTAAAAAGTTGTAATGTTTAATTGGCGCTGTTTTTCAGTGAGTATTTTATGAACTAACTATTTATCTATATGATCTTGTGACATAAACTGACACAAACACTGATAAACAATTGATGTTTTGCAAATATATTATACTTGATGTTTTGCCCAGTTTTGTCTTCAAATGTCATTTGCAATCATTTCATAATACAAAAATCATCGTCGTGAACAACTTTAGAAAATTTAAAGAAAATCAGGTAAAACATATTAAGTTTGGGGTAAATTAACGTGTTTTAATTTGTTTATGACGTTTTACTTTAAATAATAAAGATTCCGTGTGCAAAGGTGATTATTTGTAATTTACGTTGTTTTGTTCTTTTTAAGGTTAAAATCAGTCATCATGAAAAAGAAAATCGATAATCGTTGAGTTTGCGGAAAGAAAACTGTGTGGGTTTGAATATTGTGTGGGTTGATAACCCACAGCATAAAATTTATTGAAGTTCACACCATAAAATACAATGGATCTCAATCTAAACCAAAGTTCAACGATGACCCAGCTGGATACTGCGGTTAACTTTGATAATTTAATACCAGCCTTGGTTTCTTGTTTTGGTATCATATTTTTAGGGTAAGTAAACTCAATTAGTTTAACTTTTCAGTGCAAACAATTGTTAATATTAATATTTTAGGTATTTATCTGGACGAATGAACCTCATAACTGAAACAGAACTAAAAGGAATGAACACATTTGTGAGAGTATTTGTTCTCCCTTCGTTAATCTTTGTAAACATGGTTAAGATGGATCTGAATACAGTGAATTGGTATTTCTTATTAGGAATACTAATTTCAAAAAGTGTGATATTTATTGGTGTTATCATCATTTATGTGATGGTCTTTGGATGTAAAGGTCTAGCGACTGGAGGTTTAATAGCTATATTTTGTACTCAAAGTAATGATTTTGCTTTGGGTTATCCTATTGGTAAGTTTACAGTTAAAATTTTTCATGTTTTTATTTAATTGACTTAAGTTTTTGTTGTTTTTAGTTGATGCTTTATATCACAACTCGCATCCTGACTTTGCAAGTTACATGTACTTGCTAGCTCCTGTGAATTTAGCGATTTTGAACCCAATCGCTTTCTTTATGATGGAAACAAGGACTTTGAGTGAACAAATGGCAAGGATTCGCAGCACGTATAAAGTGAGGAGTTTGTATGGCCTCAGATTGATTTACGTGTTTAATGTTTTGAAGAAAATCTACACTAACCCAATCATTTTCATGACAGTGTTTGGTATTTTGGCGAACTTTATTTTCAAGCAAAATTTACCAGCGTTTTTAAACAGTATTTTAACAGTAAGTTTTATTAAATTTTAATAATATTCTCTTTCGATTGATTTTATTTTATTTGGAATTCATTATAAGTTGTTGTTTTAGTCTTTGGGGCAAGCTTTCTCAGCTTGTGCTTTGTTTGCACTTGGAATGCGAATGGTTGGTAAGCTGAAAACTCTATCAGGGGCAAAATTAATAACTCCTTGTTTATTAATTCTGGTCAAACTGTAAGTATTTGAACTGTTTTTACCTAAATTTAAACTATAATTGTTGGTTTTGTAGGTTAGTTTTGCCTTTAATCACACGAGAAACTATAAATGTTTTGAATGTTGGTAAAAATGCATCAGATTCTTTGGATTGGAGCACTTTTGGGTTTCTTTATGGAACTATCCCTGCTGCGCCTACGATTTTCGTGTTTGCTGTGGCATATAATTTGGAAATTGACTTGGTGGCAACTACGATGGTGGCTTGTACATTTGTGAGTGGTCCTTGGATGTTCATTTCTGCGAAAATGATCACGTTGACTAACATTTCACCATCAAAGTATGTGCAACAGTTGGGGGAATTCATCTGCGATGTGAGCATCGTCAGTTTGTTTGCTTCCATCTGGGTGCTGATGGTTTTCATTCTTACGAAACGAGTGAACAAAGTTCCGCATAAGTTTGTTTCTTGTTTGACCATATCGCAGGTAAATATAATTTTTGGTTTAATTTTAATGTATCGCGGTAGATTTTTGGTAGTTTTTTATTTGGTTGTTAAAGGGCGTAGGTCGGGTTTTCATAGGTCTCAATCAAGGCTATGTTCGAAAACGTTGGGTGTCACTTGGGTGATGGTGATGTGACATCACATTGCCCTGCATTTCCGAACACTTCAGACTGATTTCAACCAGAATCAAGTTCTGATTGGTTGGCGAAACTATAAAAATTAAATGTAGGGGGCGCTTACTCGAGCTCGGGCAGGCAAAAACCAGCAAAGACTTAAAATGTAACAATCACCTGCGTTCGAAATCGAATTGTGTCACCCAGAGTTTTCGAACACCATTTGGGTGACACAATATCACAATCGCCCAGCCTTTTCGAACACAGCCAGAGTCTCAATGTAGATTTTAATTGCGACCTCTGTGGCGGTTTAGTGTAACTACTTATTTTAGTTGCAATACGTTATTTTTTCAGTTTTTCTTAAACACGGCGCAGGAAATTAGCTGTAATTGTTAGTCAAATCGTTCTAATTTAGGTTTCTTATTTTGTTTTACAGTTTAAGAGTTATTCTTTCATTTCTAATTAAGTTTAACCCTTAAATCAGCCCCTAAGTATTTTATTTTCACTCTGAAAGTTAGGCAATTTTTCGATTTTTCATGAACACGTCGTGGAAAATTGGCTATAACTGCTAACCAAATCGTCATAATTTAAGTTTTATATTTTTGTTTTATAGTTTATGAGTTGTTCTTTCATTTCTAAGCAAGTTTAACCCTTAAATCAGCCCCTAAGTATTTTATTTTCACTCTGAAAGTTAGGCAATTTTTCGATTTTTCATAA
>JARJDS010044949.1:0-10649 GCA_030264155.1 Atheta pasadenae
TAACCTACAATTTACCTTGTATAGTAACGTTGTTTTTGCTTTGTTTTCTTAAGTTTCGTTTGTTTTATTTTGTTTGTTGTTTTAACTTTACTTTGAATATAAGTTCTACGATTTTATCTGAATCGACTTTATGTTTGCACAAACTTTGAATGGAAATAAATTCGCAGTTATTATTACAAAATGATTTAATAAACGCGGCAAACAGCCCGTTGTCATTTGCATCCTGTTTATGCTCCAACAGAGCGTCTTTAATGACCCAACCATTACGCCTTGTTTATTATTTCATTCATTCCGCATCCTCGACAGACTCGAGAGATTATACACGTCATCGTTAGTCGAGCTTCCTTAATATTCGATTGATTGATAAATCGTCTACTTCCGTGCGTAAAAAAAATAATAACTTGGCGTTTTTTTGAAGTCTCGAATAAAATTTGATGATGTTTTCAACGTCTATGAGATGATTGTAATCTGATAGATTTGAAAGTAAAAAGTCGTGATTTATACCCAAATAAAGAAAAACCTAACTAGTTATTGCTTAACGAATCAATCGACTTCGAAGGCTTGAATTGATGTTGATGGCTCGTGTTCGATAAAAGTTGTGTGCGCGTTTATGTTGAATTGACGTCGATGTTTTGTTGATATAGGTGAGACACTAGGCCCGCGTCGTCGAAGTCGGCGTCGTTCGATTTTAATTTTAGACATCGCGTTCGGACACGAGCCGCGTCCAACGCCAAAGTGCCAAAAGGACACTCAATGAAATACAAGCACTGTGTGTGTATATGTTGGTGTGTGTATAAGCGCGTCGTTTTTATTTTATTTATTTAGTTGTTGCTGGTTGGCGGCGCGCCAGATGAGAATTTGCGACATCGTTTCGAAATGCGCCAGCGACAGATCACAGCAGATTCTGTTATGAATTCTATGGATTTTTTATTATCCCCAAAACGCCTTAATTTTCGCTCGAAATAAAATAAAACACCGTCAATGGAGGACACGCGTCGCCGCGCGCTTTTTCGTGCACTTGAGTGGCTAGACGCCTCTGACGAATCACAATCGATACTACACCAATGTTTATTTGTGTGATCGATATTTGTTTATTATGTTGCTTTTGTGGTGATCGCGAGTATAAATAATTTTGTACCAACCATTTGTGATGTTTTTTTGATGCATTAGTGAAGGTTTGAACGAAGTTCTAAGAAGTATAATTTAGTTACGGTGATGGCCGCTAGGTTAACTTAACCTCAATTGCTAAAACGGCGTGTGTGATGCACGATTTCGTGACTTTATGATATTTCGATTGTCTAACGGAAATATAACTCAACGTCTTGACGTTTGATTTTATGCCCAAATAAGAAATGTTGTTTGGTAGCAAGGCAGGTTGAGTAAAGTAATGTTGCGTTGTGTTACGCACATGAGTCGGCCCGAATATGGAAACTCCATTTTGCAATCGTTGGAAAACAAAACAATCCTATATCTAATCAACATTCCCTCATGGCCGGTTTAAAATCGAACGTGGTGATGAAATTTACGTTTTGCAAATTGTAATAAATTTGTTTCACGCTAGACGAGGTGATACATTTTTTTATCAGTATTTCAAAAAAAACACAAACTGGGTTCAAGCGTGTTTAAAACGTGGCTTAAACCAAGTTTGCGTCATCGACGCCATCGTAACCAATCTCACTGTACCCACATAGGTGCGGTTACAATAAATCATCGCTTTTTTCTTCCTTGGAACCACGCAAGTTGCGATAGAGACGTGTCGTGCCCCCATCGCCACCCCCAAAGTGCGGCTAAAGTAGACGAAACTCGAGCAACGGGGGCCTTAGTCAATTCTGGCAGAACTCAGCCGGTAGAGCAGGCAAGCAGCCAGTCGCAGCGAGAGGATGCTACCGGCGTTACCACCGCCGCTCCGGCTGGCTGGTTGCTGCTGCTGCTGCGGGAGGTCGGGTCAAGGTCAGCGCGAACCTATTGATCCCGCCGCGGCGTTACCCCTCGTCTTTTAGGGGGAGGACGCGACAAGCAATACCGCGCGTCTCACTCACACGTGGATGTAGAGCACACACCACGCCGGTCGCCGAAAATCATCACAGTGTCGGAAAAATGCGAGCGGAAGGACCACTTACCGTTATCGTGATCGGAAGCGATTCGTCTCGACGGGCTGCTTCGCGGCTGTGGCGGTTGCTTGAGCACCGCCAGCGGCACCAGCCCCTCGGGTACGCCGCCTCCAGACGTTGCATCGTGGTCGGTGCCGCGTGTTGGCATACGCACCAGACAAAAGTCTGGCCGACTAGGGCACACCTCGACTACTTCCACCTGCTGACCCTTGATCACCGTCAACTCTTGCGGCCCTCCTGCGGTAAAGTCACTTACAACCCATGTCATCTCCAGTACTCCCGTCTGAAATTAAAAATAAATGTTATCAATATCACCATTTGAAATTTTTGAACATTTTCTACATCAAATAATGATTTCGTCAATCTTCCTTTTCGATGTCTATCTATCTCCAGAAGCGGAGATGCCCACACAAGGGAGAATGTTTTCAACATCGATTAGCTATAAATAACACGTACATTGACACACACCGCAACGAATGCCGGTTTTGTTTGATGGCAAAAGCACCACACATGCACACACAACGACTCGCACATTTTGGTGACAACCACCGCATGTACGTACGCGCCGCCGACCGGCATCCGCAGCGGCAGCGGTCGCGCGCTAGCCTGCCGCCTCCCTCTGCCTCTTTGGAGCGTGCATGATTAGATTTCCTAATTACCATCACGGTTTAATGATGTGACCGCGCGCACTCGGGGCTAAACACAGCGCGTCGACCGCAAAAATGGTTTCCGGAAGCGGCGCCGCCGCAGATTTATTGTTTATGTTTACAAACTTTTACGGCATTCTACAATTTAACTCAATAAACTCGTAGACATATACAAATACTGATAAAATAAAATATCCAACTTTTGCTTGTTTTACAAGCCAATCTGGTGTAAATATTTAAACGCAGATATTAATTTAATTACGTGTGTGTCATTGCACAACTTTCCCTTTACGTCCCTACGCGTTGACATGTTGTACTCGCGTGTAATAAGCGCAGCGCAATACCACCCGTACTTTCTTTCACCGCGCGCAATTGAAATTAAGAATAAAGATTATTAAACTTTGGCAATAACATAAAAATTCCATTAACGAATCGACCAAAAGGTCGTAAATAACGGTAAAATGTCACCGAGATGCGGCACAATCGCAGAGCAAATCTCCGATCTCGGATTTTCTACACAGCACAAACTGCATAAAATGCATATAAAACGGTTTAACACACGCAAAAAAATGCACGTTGAATAATAATCTATAAAAGCGAGCTATAAATGTATGAAAACAAGTTTAAAACGCGGACAAATCCGGCTAAAACTGATGCTGAGTGCAAACAAATATTGAACAAATCCTTCCATTGTGTGTATGAAATAAAGTACAAAGTAAATTTGATTGGTGCGCCTTTTTTGTAATCATAATCAATCCCAGTTCGCAGGAGAAACGCGCCGGGCGTAATTAAAACGTGTTTAGAAATAGCATGGATTTCATGTCAACAAAAACCGGTCGGCCGGCGTTATTTTAAGCTTATTGATTCGCGCCGTTTTAAAAATTGCAAACACGGCCAACATCACATCATCCAATACTTAACCACACATAACATACTAGAATAAACCAGGACAGTGTAGGCTTATTCATGCATTATTTCGTCCAAAAAGTAACGATTTTTCGGCGGTAAATGAAGCAATATTTGCTTTGAACGACGATATCTATCGTGTGTGTGTTTACCATGGCATTCTGGCTCGGCTGGCGACGCAGGAGGCGCGCTTGAAAGGAACTAGGAGTGTCGATCGTATGTTGTCTGGTGAGCGTCGGATGCGAGGCGACGGATCCTCGGAACCACGGCAAGGATATCTTCCTTTTCGATTTCTGCGGCTTAGGCAGCCCGCTGCTGCCACTACTACCCGGACTCGACATTGTCACCCACTTCTTTACACTTCAATTGTTTTGTTTGTTACAAAAAATACTAAACAGCTTCGTTTGTTTTGTTTTATTTTTTAGTATTCACAGCACTCTTCGTCCACGTCTAAACAACTATTGCATTTGATGGTTTATGTTATGTTTTTGTTATATACGATGATTTGTTGCATCAATTCGACGGATATTTGCGGTCGTACAATCCGGTAAATTACAAACTTTTCATAATAATTGTATGTACTAATCACAGTTATATTTTCCAATGTATTACTTCGAAATGTGTTTATATATATATATAGCAATCTTCTTCCTTACGTAATTATTTATGTATAATTTTATATGTAATGATATTTGTGTAGTTTAAAATAGCACCAATCACTGCATTCTTTTCCGTTATCGATATTAAGAAGTTAGCCGAAATCCGCGCCGGGTGTCGCTGAAACCGCGCTTTCGTCGTCGCACCTTTGACGCTGATTCAATTCAGACGCGATTTTTTTACGACATGGCTGATACGGATATTGAGTTCCCACTGACATCGTCCGCACGCTAATAAAGCACTAAACCGTCCATCGGAATTATCAGCGCGATAGGTGTAATCTCAGCAAACAAATGTTATTCGCCACCCACCCGCCGGGGGGCCTGAGCTTGCCGGATGATAAAATTTGCGCAGATCAAAAACGCGCGCACTTTAATCTATCAAGCACCGAAACGGTTTCAAAGCGCGACGACGTGGGCACCGAAGAGAAGAGCCCAAGCCCAACGACGGCGATGTCTTCAGAAAAAGAAATTTCAACTTCGCCATGTCGTGGCCCGCGCGCGAATCGTCCTCGCAATGCGTATTTTTGCATCAAAAACGCGCTAGATTCCAGTCGGCGTGCGCGCGGATCTCTTGCGCTGCATGATGAGCAGGAGCAAGAGCAAGAGCCAAGCACACTATCTGTGTGGATGGTAGCAGCGATGTACGAAGGAATGCGCACGGTGCTGTGTGCTGCTGCTCGGTGCTCGGGTTCGATCCCGGCAACGAACTGACAGCTCCGGCCGGCCCGGGAAAGGAAAGCGCCGGTCCGGAATAGTCCGGAGCGAGCGCCGCACGACGCGCCAGCAAAGGAGGCAACGACGGCGAAGCGCCAAGAGTGGTCGTGTGGCTCCCGCTCCTCTCATAGAAAACGCTTTAATTGGTATCACCATTACCGATTACAGTATTACCACATGTATGATATTATTCTGCGCGCAAATTCACAGATAATGATTCAACATTAACGACAAACACTTATCATCTGTTTATCAACAATGGATTAATTTCCAATGAGTCCTTTTACAATCTAAACACTAAACACATTAATCAGTCATCTATCAAGCCGGCGCGGTAGTGATAACTGATAACAAACCAATCAGCATTAATTGTGCAATAAACTAGAGTGATTACTCGTGTAGGTTATTGGAACTATACCTGCGTTGTTTACGCAACAAACCCACAAAAAAAAACAGGGAAGAAAACGAGCAGCGACGAGCCCTGAACGCACGCAAATCGAATCATTAGACAATTAACTGGCCAAACAATCTTCGCCATTAAAAAAAACATTAATCTATATTTTACGAGTATATAGGCACACAATACCATTAAGTTGAAAGCAAAATTAATTAATAATTAATGTTCTGTGTGGGTAGGTTCGAGTTTTCCTGGTATGTTTGATGAATTTGATGAAAAACCCCGGTACACATCTTTGTTTCATTCCTAGTGGTAAAAAAGCACACCGCCCACCGGCACCGTGTGTAATGTCATGGGGTCGTGACCCTGCGTGCCCGCGCGTTTTGCAAGGATGCTCGAATTGCTCGTTCGTCCTGGAGCCTTGATCTACATCTGACTCGTCGCCAGACACTATTCGTTTCGGAATTTAAAAAACGCCGGGTAAATTGAAAAATACTATTGTACGTATTGTACAAGTCTGGAAGTACTGCAGGAAATGCGATTTTCTTTTTCTTTTGCTATTTCTTTTTCCGACGTTCGCCTTATGAACTGTTGCAATGCGCCGCGCCATAAAGACACTACCATCGACAAGAGCAATTCAATCACGTCGCAGATCGTAATTTTCTTGGTGGCGTTGATCAAAAAGTTCAATCATGTCCTCGCTAGCTAGCTCCGAGTAATGGAAACGTTACCGTTGTAGCGCTGCCGGGCAGAATACCGCTCGTAACACAAAATTACTATGTCGATCAACATGCATTATTCAGCGAAGGGGAAGAGTTATTCGCGCCCGATCGATTTAACGCTAGCGCCGAACAAGTAATATACGTTTGTAGTCGGCTTACTTAAGATTAAACAAACGAAATTTACCCTTTAATGCAATATTTTCGAAAATAACCTATCACAAATCTATTAGAAACTAATTTCAAATGAATCAAAATTACTATTACACATAACCTAATCCCGTAGTGATTAAAAACTGATTCAATTATCACTCACCTTATCAGAATCGGTGGTATTGCCGGATCCGAAGGAAGTCAACGAAGTTCTATCCAGATTCTCGACGCTCTCGTCCAACGACGTGCACTCTTCCATGTCGCTGCGGCAAATGAACATATTTTTAATTAGACGCAGCTTAAACAAAGCAGATGCACATCAAACGATGTACAAATAAAGTTATCTAATCAGAAATTGCCAACACTCACCGACTCGACCTCTGACTATGCGTTTTCATCTTGGCGGGACTCTTCGGAAGAGAAAGTGGTAGTGCACCACTGAAGTACGTCTCCTGGATAACCTCGCGCAACTTCTTGACCCACAATTGTTTAGTATCCAACGAAGACGCGCGCAAAACAATGCGATAATCAGAAATTGGTGCGCGTCCTGTCCACACAGCAAATTTACATTCATCGCCTTCCATGTGTTCGGTAACACCCAATTCAGATGTCTATAAATTTAAAAAAATAAAGATTTAATTACAGTAAAGTTAAAAATAATTAGGTTATGTTAATCCATGTATATAAAGTTGCCTACCATGAGTTTATTCTTGTAAATGTATTTTACTTTCCCCGCCGAATCCTTAACTTCTTTGGCAAACAGTAAGTACAATTCAAAAAGGAAAATATGTCTTTCGCGTCCTTTGCGAATAATCTGTTTCGGGTCCCAAACACTGAAAGCATCTTGCAGGATAACTTCACCTAACTTGTCTACTGATACGTCACAGCCTTCTAATAACGAAAGGTGCATAGCGTCGTTAGCCTTCTTTGGCACGTTCAACATAACCTCCAAACCGTCTTTAATTTCTCCTTGTCCTTCCTCACAATTAGAAGCAAGATCTTTCAATAGCAATTGATATTTTGTGATTCTTTGTACTGGCTTAATCAGATATGCTGCAATCGGATGTTCGACTTTATGTTTTTTCTGTAAGTCTTCAAAATAAGTGCCGCCATGTTGTACCAATAAACTGTTAGATTCCGGTTTGTTTTTGCAATAGTGCACATACATATCAAACTTTTGCGCCCAAGTTACGAAACAATGGCCGACATCTTCAGGCATTGTTTCGTACTTTTCCAGTTCTTTAAGAAATATATTATTATGAAAATGATATATCTCCTCCATGTTACCGAAGATTATGTCCTCCTTCCCAACAATAGGTGATGGCAAATTTTGAGACGTATGCATTTCATTTAAAAATGATTTGATACACGTTTCCAAATCTTTAACGTACGTACGTTCGGTTTGTAAAAGTTCCCCCATGATGAAATCCTTTTTCCTCGCTGATCTACGTTTCTCTTCGTTCAGCTCCTTCAAATCCTTTGATGCAGCTTCGTTTACTTTTGATTCCAAGCTCGGATCCGAATTCCGATCAATCGACAATTCTTTCTTTTCGCATTCCCCTACTTGAATGCCTAGAGTTTCTTCAAGTTGTTGGCGGTAGTTTTCCATACGTGAACTAAAGTCCTTGTAGCGATTATCTACTGCTGCCACCCATTGTTTGATAGAGTTAGCATGCGCATGACCTTTTTCCACAAGACTATCAGCAAGTTGTATTAGAAGTTTGACACGTTCACGAGTCTCCTTCGCCGTTCCTTTAAACTCGTTATGTTCAAACAAAAGAGATTCAGTTTCTTCCACGTTATTGCCTTTAACAAACAAAAACAAAAATTATTTAATGTACATTTGGTTGCCTACATTACAATTACCTAGATTCGTAGCGTGCGTTGTCAAGTAACATTCACCAGTATCATGAATCCATTCAATAGCTTGTTTGGCAGACCTTTCAAACAAAACAAACTGTTGACATTGATCAAGTCTCTTCTTCCTCTGCGTCCAGTGCTCAAGAACTTTATTCTCTTGACTTAGCAGCTTCTCCAAAATCGTTTTAACTCTTGATTCTTGATTACCAGTACCATTCGGATAGTTGTAAAACTGTAAACTCCGCGTCGTATACTTAAGGAATGTCTCTGCAGTCCTGCGTGCTAAAGTGCAAGCCTTCAAAAAGGCTTCCTTCTGTTCTTGGTGCTTGTTAATCAACTGCGAGATAGACGTAGCTTTATCGATACCTTGCGCTCCACTTGCACACCAATCTTCATCTCGGCGATATTCCTTCTCCAAACTATCCAAAACGGTGCAAACTTGCTCAGCGGTTTTGTAGAAATTCAAACTAGCAGTTACCAGTTTGTGACGCTCTTCAGCACACGTTACCAACTGCTGCCAGCGTTTGGTAACTTCCTCGGAAATGTCTTTGATACTAGGCGGGTCGTAATGATTAGCATTTATCAAGGCGTCCGCTCGGTACTTAACTTGCACCGCTGACGTATGAGTTTTTTCAATGGCGACTTGAAACTGTTCATGTTCCTTTTTAAGTTGTTCGGCATCAGCCAACGAATTAGGTATGGTAAAACTAGCCATAAGCATAGATTCGCCATTCCGAATCCAACTTATAACTTGATTTGCGTCGTTTTGGAACTGACCAAGTTGAATGCATTGTTCTAGTTTAATGCGCTTTAACTCCGCCATTTCTTCCAGATCCATCTCACGTTCGTGGAGAAACTCCAACAAAACTTGCACACGAGTTTGGGCATTATACTGTGCATCAGCCATGACACAAATTCCCGACGTTTCAAACACCTGCACCAATTCCTGTCCCTGTTGCAGCACCTGGAACGTTGTGTTTTGCATTTGACTAACGGACTCGTTGTGTAACCGCAACGCTTGTTCAGCTTTCGTAATGTCACGCGTTAATTCAAGATGTTGCAGTTCTTCGGACCACATTTCCAATTGTGAAGAAACCTAAAAACCATCACAAAGTTAAAATTGATAATCCATTTCAAAGCCATTTTGTAGTACCTCTAATGCATCACGTTCAAAAAGCCGTAATCGTAGACACATATCCAATCTGAGTTTCCTCGCCGCCCAAAGTTCCTCCAGATCGCTGCGTTGTTTTGATAAGCGATCCAGTGCGGCTTCCACGGCGGATACCGAACCTGTCGAGTCCATATCGCCGATTGTTCTGGAACAAAACGGCGAATTATTAATCAGCACTAGCCATGGTGTGTACAATGTTCATGCCCATGCGTTCTGGTAATTACAGTTGGATGGCTGATACGCTGTGCACATAAACGACTTTATGCACGAGACGGGCCGGGACATCATGACGTGACATCCGATAAGATCTTGAAATATGAATTGAGGTACTGTTCGTTGTACTGTTAGAGAGTAATGCCGACGCATAATGGACGCTTTATGAGTTATGACCGAAAGGAAAACTTATTCGAATATGGCTTTCACGTGCGAAATGCGACATCAAATTATTAATTTCATTTAATAGCTATTAAAATTCATTGCTTTTGTTTTTAATTATACAACGCAACGTAAGTACGCAAACAAAGCATGATGGAAGTCGCAAAGTAGCGAACAAAGCGGAGAAAATTCGTTATTCTCTGCAGAAAGCTAGAACTAAATTTAGAATAAAACCGAAAGCAACTTGATAGAAAACATTCATAAAACAAACACGTGTTCATTAGTATGACTAATGAAAATAAATCTTTACTTCTTCGAAAAATAAAAAAACAAAATCTGTTTAGTTGAAACAAAACGGTTGCCTATATTCTTCTAACCTAGAAATTTTGATATAATCAACAGCACATGTTGAAATTTTCTTTTTTTTAACTCCAATTTACTTTAGAATGTAATTAAAACACAACACACGTTTTCTTTGCATCGCATTGCATTCAAAAGCATATAAAAACAGAACAAAACATAAATCATAAGTGTCCCACATTTTAATGAAATTTTAATTTCAAGCGTGTCCTCTGCTAAGTGAAGGTTATCTGTGGTGCTTCACAATGCGGGCACATCTCACGTATTGTATTAAAATTACCTCTACTACAAAAACCAAGAATCCTTGGTTTAGTTTTAATTTTATTTAATTGAAAAATAATGCATTAATAAAAACAAACCTTAATTCTTGTAATAAAGCTTCGCCTTGAGCTATTGTAGAAGCGCAAGCATCCAAACTCTGATCGCGATGCTGCGAAGTCTGCTCCAATAGCACTTGCGTAGCTTCCAAACCTTCGGCGACGCTTTCATCCGCCTGCAACTCCTGCCTCAGCTCGTCTACCCAGGTAGATAACTCCTTCTCGTGCGTATAAAACAACACAGCAAGATCCAACCGTCG
>JARJDS010044958.1:0-16473 GCA_030264155.1 Atheta pasadenae
TGGTCAGTGCCGAAGAGTGTCAAATATTGTCAATGCACTGAAAAGCCCAGAAAAGCCCCAGATTTAGTGACATATTTGGTTGGATTAGTCAAATAAAGTGGATTTGTATTCCTATAGTTGGTAACCTTGCAATAAAGTTGGTTAGTACGCTGTGAGATGGCACTGTAAGTATGAAAATGTTTATACTATTTTAAACCAAACTTGTATTTTAAATGTCAACTAGATTAAATTCTAAACAATTCTAAATAATAAAAAATTGTCAATGTACTAAAAAGCCTAGAAAAGCCTTAGATTTAGTGACATATTTCGTTGTATTCGTCCAGTCAAATCCAATGTCAAAAAAATTCATAAATGTCAATAAATGTCAATACACGACAGCTGTGTTTGTAGCAGTTTGTAGCAGTTTGTAGGTAGCTGTGTGATTTGTCCAAATTTGTCAGAGTTCGCGATGAGACGTCAGTCGGAAAAATTAAATTCCATCCGATAATAACGCCGATAAAAGCTTCTAGTAAAAGCGAACTGACAAAAACAAATTTCCGTCGTCTCTATCAACAATAAACATGGCTGAAATGGAAGACGTTCTCACCGAAATCGTCTCCACCGACGATTTAAAGGTAAATCATTAATAATTTCATAATCTTTTGCAATAACAATTTAATCGTGTAAATAAAGTACAAAGTCATCATGTTTACTTGATTTGATAAAGTACAGACATTTGCAAATAAATACTGTGTCATACTAGATAGTTAAGGTGAATCATAACCTCAAAAGAATTATGTTTTTATTTTATAGAAATTTGAAAAAATCTACCATGAACAATTGTATGAAAACAACGTCACACCAAATGCACAATTTGAGTATGCCTGGTGTCTTGTGCGCAGTAAATATCCGGCTGACATTAAAAAGGGTATAATCTTATTGGAAGAATTGTACAAATCACATGAAGAGGGGCAACGCGATTATTTATATTATCTCGCCATTGGTCATGCACGCCTGAAAGACTACAAACGCGCGTTGAAATATATTACTTCCTTTCTTTCCATTGAGCCTGGCAATCAGCAGGTGCAGTCGTTGGAGAAGTCTGTTAAGAAGAAGTTGGAAAAAGAAGGTTTGGTAGGCATGGCTATTACGACTGGAGCTGTTTTGGGTGTTGGTGCAGTGGTGGCTTTAGCTATGGCTGTGACCAAGAAGTAAAGTAGTTTGTAACATTTATATCATGTGATCATCTGTACTATTACATTTAATCAGGGAGAGATTTCTTTAAACACAAACAAGACAATTAAAATCTCACAAAGATTTTATGTATCATACATATATGAAGATGAAAGTAATTTTTTTTGTTGTTGATATTGAAAACAAACAATTTATTTATACTTACATATCTATTATAACTTGACAAATGGGGAAATTATATAGAAAACGAAACAATGTAGGTTCTTTTGTTTATTAGACATCATCTGTGTCAAATTAGCTTAAAATACTTCCTTGTTTAATTAATGTATCGCGAGTAATAACACCTAGAGTTAACAACGCCACGATGGCAGCGCCTTGCTCAGCATTTCGTTTGTTTTTCTCCCAAAACGTGGAACTGTATCTACTTCCATTGACGTCAACAACGGAGCGAAACAATTTATCTTCCTGTACTGTTTCGTAGGTCATTTTCCAATTTCTTTTTGCACAAAGAACATTCAACATGCTTTTCGGTAAGTCAGGATCGTGCGTATATGAAGCTCTTACAAACGCACACGGCATGTACACAATGTCATCGTAACCATCAATTTTCAGCTTTTTCGCTGCAGGTGCAAACATGTCAGAGGTTATGTTTCTACGTCCTAGGATGCCTCTTTGTTGGTATTCTAATTGTTTTTTGCGGCAGTAATCATCTAAATTCCATATGGCACTGAATTAACATAGTTAAATTAAATTATGTTTCGTAACATGGTAGATAATATATTGTGAGTAAATTTATGAAATATTTATATTTACCAAATTTGTTCTTGTGTTTGTGTTTCTAAAAACAATTTCCCTCGTGGTGTGTCCTGTAATTCCTTGAGTATGTTCTGAATGCAATATTTTGTATTGCTTGGCGCGTTGTCGTAATCTATTGCGTATTTTAAATATTCGACGATAACTTCATCCAAAGTTTTTAAACCTTCTTTGCGAAAAATCGAACAGTTTCCTTGTGCAACTCTAGCTAACATTACACTGGAAGTACCAGTTGATTTTCTGAAGCTTTCTATGTCTTCATAAGTTTTTATTTCTTTAGATCCACCACTAAAATTAATTTTTGTAATGTCATTGAAAGAAATTTATAAAAATTAGTAATGTACTTTGCTATAACAGGAATGTTTATACTTTCTGCTATTTTTTTAATATAACTATTCCTATTAGGATGTTGAGGTCTTTCATGTTTAGTCCTACCATGAACACCAATAGCACTAATACCAGTTTCAACAAATTCTTTAACAAGTGCAATAGACTCATCTACATTTTCAAAAACTCTTATCTTACAAGTAACAGGAATAGTTAAATTGTTAACCAATGTCCTGAGTATACTTTTAGCTATTTCTTTATTTGTAAGTAAAGCAGCTCCCATTCCTCCTTTGATTGAAAACTCTTTTGGACAGCCCATATTTATATCAATTGCTGCCACATCATGTTCCCTGGAGAAAATTGATTCTAATTATAAAACAAAATAATTAAAGTGTTAAAAATTTAAACTACACTAGTTTGCCAACTTTTAAAGCTCTTTCTGGATCACATGTGCCTAGTTGAAGTACAACTTTGGTCTTTTCTCTGGGACAGGTACGAAATATTACAGTGCCATCAGTTTTGTCTATAAAGTCAATTGTTCCTAGAACACCTGAAAATTTTAAACAACCAATTAATAAAACTCTTAAACTTTCAATTGATTTACTTAATTACCATTTACAATACGTGTAGAACGCATTAATTTCCAATCAATTAATTCTTCACTGTACACTATGTCAGCACCATAATCAAGGGCTAGTAAACGCATCGGTAATGTACCAACTCGTACCATAGGCGCTAGAATTGTTTTGTTTTGGTAACAGAGACGTGAGTTTTCCATTTTTAAGATACTGTCTTCTTTTAAAAATTAGAAAATTAAGATTTATTTGGCTTCTTGTGTTAAACACGTTGAATGTCATTTTTTAAGGTTAGGTTAAAAGTTTTTAGTTTTGAAATTAAAAATGTTATTTTATAAATACTATATTTGCTTATATTTTTTTTGTAAATTGTTGTAAATTAATTTTAGAATAATTTATATTTGTAATAAGTTTTATTTCATATTTTTTGAAAATAAATTTGAATTTTAATATGTACTACGTTAGATGGAGCCACATTGTGCCATTTGATTGCATTTGATTTTGTTTTCGGCTTTAACCTTCAAACCATACCTCGTTTTGTCGTGCTCACACGTTTTGTTGTCTTCGAGAAAATCTTTAAAAGTAAATAGAAGTTTTCCACAAAAACCATCAAAATGACTGCTGAACTAGCAGAATCACAAATACAAATAAAATTAGTGACCAAACAACAAAGGTAATTTGAGTTTCATAATATCTTGTATGATAGAATCTCAACAAATCATTTTTTTAAACTAATTCTAATGTTAATTCTTTCAGTCATGCAGTTCCTGATGTTCCTTTGTCAGTTCCTACAAATATTGATACAAAAAACCTTAATAAGTTGGTGAATGAACTATTAAATGAGAATGTCACCGAATTTTTTAAGCCTATTGAATTTGATTTTCTTGTACTTGGTGAATTATTACGAGTACCACTTTTGGAGCATTTACAAGAAAAGAATGCAAGCACAGAGGCTACTATTGAAGTAGAGTATGTGGAAAGGACACCAGCACCACAACCAGAAGATGCATTATTGCATGATGATTGGGTAGCAGGGGTTGAAGTTGCTGATAAATGGTGAGCATTTGTTTAAAACTTTTCAGAAAATATACCAAATTAATTTGTTTAGAAACTTTGGTTAATATTAAACTAAATTATTATGTTGTGTATTAAAGGATTGTAACAGGTTGTTATGATAACACTGTAAACATATGGACAATCAAAGGAAAACATCAAGCCATAGGCAATAACCATTCAAATTGCATCAGATCAGTAAGTTGGTTGCATAAAGGTGACCCTAGCAGAGGGTTCGTAAGTTGTTCCCACGACCTATCCGCCATTTTGTGGCATTGGGAACCTGGCACAACTGAAATTCACCCAAAAATCATCCTCAAAGGTCACGAAAGAGGCATAGACACAGTGTCAGTTAGCCCTGATGGCAGCAGATTAGTTACAGGAGGCTGGGACACTCATCTTAAGATTTGGTCTGCATCATTGGAACAAGACAGTGATGAACCACCGAACAAAAAAAGTAAAGGACTCACAGTGCGGACGCCAATTCACACTTTAAAGGGACACAAAGAAACTATTTCTGGTTCTAAATGGTTGAATCCTGGTACAGTGGCTACCAGTAGTATGGACCACACCATCAAAGTTTGGGATGTTGAGCTTTGTGGTATAAAAACTGAAGTGGTAGGACAAAAGGCATTCCTAAGTTTATCTTGGTCTCCATTTACCAACACTCTACTAACGTCTTCCGCAGATCGTCATATAAGAATGTACGATCCAAGGTCATCTGAAGGTTCTGTATGCAAAGCAACTTATACTTCACATACAATGTGGGTTTCAGCTGTGTGTTGGTCAAATTATGACGAACACTTATTCATGTCGGGGGGTTATGATCAGAATGTTAAATTATGGGATACCAGGTCTCCCAAAGCATCCTTGTATGACCTTCAAGGCCACCAGGGTAAGGTACTTTGTGTGGATTGGAGCAGCGACCGATATTTAGTGTCCGGCGGGTCGGATAATAGTGTCAACATTTTCAAAAACGCGCACCTGAGCGGCGGACGACTTTAATTTATAACAATAGAAACAAATTAATTATCTTAATTATATAAAGTATGTTGTTCCCTACCCCCAATGTTTTGATGTTGATGTGTTTATTTAATTTCGCCAGTTCGTAAATGATGATCCGCTGCAAAATTAGAAACTTTTTAATATAGAAATGTTGGAGATGTAAATGGTAAATTTAAATAAATAATATTCTTACCCTGAAAATGGTTGTGCAGGAGCGGGAGCTGAGGCCTGCTGCGCCAAATTCCCGAAACCAACAGTATTCTGTTGCGCAATGCTTCCAAAGTTTGAACTTGCACCGGGGCTGCCAAAAGGTGCTGCGGTTTGTTCCGGTGCGGCTCCTCCTCCAAAAACTTTCCCCGGGCTTCCGAACGTAGCTCCACCGCCAAAGGTAGGTGAAGCACCAAAACTAGGATTACCGCCAAACGCAGGTGATGATCCAAATACAGGCGCACTTCCAAAACCTGGTTTTTGAAAACCGGAACTGCCAAAACCAGCTTGCTGTACTGATTGTGATCCACCACTAAATGCTCCGGGTGCGGGTGATCCAAAACTGGTATTACCAAAACCACTTTGACCAAACGATGCGTTACCACCGAAGCCTGATGAAGAACCAAACGCTGAAGTTGGAGTGGCTGGTGATCCAAAAACACTGCCGGAAGTAGTCGATGCAGGTGTAGCGAATATATTAGCAGCAGTCGTACCAAAAGGAGATTTTAGTTCACTGGGTTTGGCACCAAACGGATTGGCAGCTGGCGTAGCTGAAGATGCAGATTGGCCGAAGCCAAAACCACTGAATGCGTTGGTAACACCACTTTGTGAAGATTGTGGGGCAAACGGAGTATTCGTCGCTGGACTTTGCGTAGAGGAACCAAAAGTAGATGGTTGGCCAAAGCCTCCAAATATTCCTGCACCTCCGCTCTGGGTTGTGACAGTTGGAGTTACGGTAGAACTGGCAAATGGACTGTTCGACGCAGTACCGAAAGCACTGGTGCCACCAAACATTGATTTAGTTGTCGACGCCCCGCCAAAAACTGATGGTGAGGCTCCAAAACCTGTTGTTGCGGTAGTCACAGCAGCAGTCGTACTTGCAGCGGTAGTTCCACCACCAAAAATTGAACCGCCTGAAGCGAATTTAGCTGGTTGCGCAAATAGATTACTAGAACTGCTAAAACCAGCTGAGGAAGTGCCACCACCAAATGGTGTAGTTGTAGTCGTAGGAGCTGTGGCAAATGAAGATTGTCCAAACGGAGGCGTACTGCTGCTAATAGTTGGGTTACCAAATTGATTTGCTGCAGCAGCAAATATTGAAGGTGCGGTTGTTGTGGCGGTATTAGGACCCCCACCACCGAAAACTGAAGGACTTGGCGAACTCCCAAATGTAGAACTTGCCGCAGCAAAAATATTACCAAAAGCTGAAGGTGCAGCAGTTGTAGTTGCAGTGGGTAGAGATCCAAATGCAGCAGAAGCAGGAGTAGTAGTGGACATGCCAAAAGCAGATGGTGTGGTGGTACCAGAGGCAAATGTAGGAGTGGCTGAGCTAAAGGCAGATCCAAAAGTTGTCGATGTCCCAAAAGCAGGCGCTGGAGTTGTTGCTGTTGAGGGTGTACCAAAAGCAGGAACTGCAGAAATTGCAGTTAGAGGTGTACCAAAAGTAGGAGTTGCAGTAGTTACAGTTGGGGGTGTACCAACAGTAGTTGAGGGAGCACCAATAGTAATACCAAAAGCTGGCGCTGCTGTCGTTGTGGTAGTAGATGCACCACCAAAAGCCAAAGCTGCTGCAGCAAAAATTGAGGTTCCTGTTACAGGCACAACCGTAGTAGCCGCAGTTACACTTGGGGCAAATGCTGTCACCGGTTTGGCGGCAGTCGTCGCAGGTAAAGGTACATTAGTAGTAACAGAAATGGAAGGTGTTGAGACAAAATCTGTTTTAACTGAAGCGGTACCACTGTAAGGAGGAGGGGAAGTTGTGGTTACGGCTTGACTTGTAGTGGTTGTACTCGTTACTGCACCAAACACAGCCTTAACACCTTTGTCCGCTTCAGTTACTGTCGGATATGAAACAGTTCCACCAAATATTCCCGCTCCTGTTCCAGTGCCAAGTCCAACCACAGTATTCCCACCCGCACCTAACGAAGTAATATTCGAAGAACTAGCTACACCTGTTGTACTACCAAAAGCCTTTGGTCCACTTTCAATAGATGAACTCGAAGATGCCAGACTCGTATTAGTAAAAATAGACGTAATAGAAGAAGTACTAGAAGCTCCAGTTAAAACAGCAGGAGCAAAATTACTACTAGGTGTGTTCAAGCTACTAGCTACAGGCGGCGCAACCGGCGGTTTGGAAGCACCACCAAAAAAACCAATTCCTGCTGATCCAGAAAGACTAACTGGAGGTGTTGTAGGTGTCGCTAACAGAGCAGGTTTAGCTGGTTTATCAACTTTTTGCCCGGAAAACATAAATCCACCAGAAATACCAGTGTTAGCATCTGCAGCAGCTGGTATAGAAGCAAACAACCCAGATGTAACCGAACCTGAGGACGATGTTGTAGTAGTTTTAAATAAACTCGGAACAGGAGCACCTCCAACAACAGAATTACCGCTTGGGGCAATACTAGCGAAACCAAATGTCTTTGTACCTGAACCTAAAGTACTTGTAGTTGTTGCCACCTTGGACACAGCCGACGCTTGCGAAGGTGCAGAAATAGTATTACCAGGTCCCGGCACTGGCACAACACCAGCTAAACTTCCAAACATTGATGTTGTTGAAAAACCTTGATTAACAGTAGATTTACCAAACAATCCACTGCTGCTAGAAACCGTAGTAGGTGCACTGATAATATTCTCCGAAGCTTTAAACGAAAAAGACGGCTTTGAACTAACTGCAGATACATTAACATCGGCAGATGGTGTTGTTGGTTTTCCAAATAAATTTGTACCGCTAATTCCGCCCATATTAGTCAGACCAGGTGAACTTGCACCAAATGGGGTTGGAGAAAATGTCTGAACCGGTACTTTGGGCATTTTCAATTCAGCTAAATTCTTCGGTTTAGGAGTGGAGTTAATTAATTTATCAAAACCAACTCCTCCCAAGTTAGGCTGTACTTGTCCAGGCAACTTTTTGCCTTTACCAATCGGCGATAATGGTGCAGCTAGTAAAGTAGTCAACTGAACCGTAGAATTATTCAATTGTGGTTTACACACAGATACTCTAGTCGTTTCTGCGCGGTTCCTAAGCACCTCTTGTAACTTTTTCACTTTTGTCACATTTAACTTGGATTGGCGTTCAATCAATCGATTGTACAGCTGCGGCACAGCACTCTGTTGGATCTGCAATTTACTTAACTTCTCTTCCAAGTTTTCCAGTCCTTCAAAGTTAGTAGCCGCATCAACTCTTGTCACATTTAACAAAGTCGTATCTCGTGTTCTATTAGTTGCTTTAATCCTAGCAGCAATATGTTTCAACATATATTTCTGTTTCTGCAAAGTTCTGGCGTGTTTAACCATAGATTGATACACGCTTTCCATGGTCGGTAAAACCAATTTAGACTTCTTCATCATCGCGTCTTGAAATGTATCCCATTGCTCATCCAAATAATTATTGGCCTGTCCCAATTGCGAGTCAATGTAATAAATCATCCGGTCAATCTCGTTCAATTGATGTTGCGACGCTGGATCCAAAGGCATCGAATGTAACAACACTTTAGTAACCGGATCTTTCGAACTAGCCAATCGGGTTCGCGCTTCTTCATAACAAGCCCAAGTTTGTAACAAAGCTTGCTTCAAGGTGTACACTTCCGAATCATGCGTGTTTATGTTTTCTTTAATCGCAGTGTAAAAGTCATCAAGTTCGTGTTCTTTACGAGCCATATCGGCCATTTCTGTGTCAGTACCAATCTTCATAGATGCCGCGACTGAACTGCCGCGTTGTAATAGATCGAACAACTCACCTTCAATTATTAAACATTCATCACGGACGAGTTTCGCAATCATAGCTTCAGTTTCGTCAGTGACCGGTAGTTTGTCAGGAACATTAGAAGTAGTCACTACAGAAGAAGGCGGCACTGTAGGTGGCGTTACTTGCCGTGGAGGTGATGTGTGAGTAGTTTGCACAGGAACAGGGATATTTTTAGGTATATTTAGTCCAGAAACCGGTTGGGGCTGTGTTGGAACTTGAGATGTTACAGGAGCAACCGGTGATGGTTTAGTGCCAAACGCTGACGAAAAAGCCGTTGGAGTAGGTTGTCCAGTTGTGGGTAAACCAAACGTTGATGATGGAGCCACAGGGTTGGTTTTAGGCGATATACTATGAGATTTAAAAATACCAGAAGAACCAAACAAACCTTGTCCTGGATTTTGCATAGAAATTTGACTAACTGAAGTCGGATTATTTGTAGGTAAAGTACTCTGACCGAACGGAAATGACGCAACTGGTTTTTGAACTTGAGCTTGACTAACACTTTGAGTAGGTGGCGCCACTTGCGCGTTAGGAGTTTTTGTGGGTCCCGAAGTCAATACTTGAACAGCCGGTTTCACTGATTGCTGCTTTAAAACAAATTGCGCTTCCCCTGAACGATCTGATACATTCTCCAACGCTGAGCAAATATCCATCGCACCCGGCCTAGTATTAATAGCGTTAAACATAACCAAACTTCCGTGATCACTTAACACAAACAACGCAGGACCTTGTTTTAAATCATCGCCGATTTTAAACTTAGTGGTGCCCACATTAAACACACAACCTATTGGTAAAGTATCCTCGTGTTTTGGACCTAAAGGTAAAGCAGCTCGTACGTTGTCGTTTAAATTCCATTGCGTCCATTTGCTGTTGGCGTCCATACCCAAAATGGCGATTTCCATACTGTTTGATGAGGCAACAAACAACACATTCCTAAATAACATAAAAACATAGCATATATTATCTGTAATAAATTAAAATAACAATATTACCAATGTAATTGATGAATCAAGTAAAACTGTTCTGGTCTCGCAAAACCATTACTATAACAAACATCATCATAGTTTGTGTACAGTGTTGCACCACTTTTGGGTGCATCAACACAAACCAGACTAATTTGATCTCCAGCTTGGTACACACCAAAAAATTGGAAACTTGACACCCAACACAAACTGGTTATAGAACCATATCCAGGCGGTGCTTCTGTTACTTTAACAGCTTTTAAATCAATTTTGTATTGCGTTATTTTACCGTCACGACTTCCGACGGCAAGTTGTTTGCCTTTGGGAGACCAACAGAAACAGGAAGCTTTTGCTCCCGGCGGTAATTCAATTGGGGCTCCTTTGAAATCATAGAGAAGTAAGGTACCATCATCTTTAACTGCAGTAAACACATCTGGTAATGCTGGGTTCCAATCAATTTGCACGATTTTACATTCAGGGTTTTGTGAAAGGCGTGTGTGGTTAATTATTTGAATGTTCTATAAATTGAAACATTATTATCATCATATTGTTTTATGTTACAAAAAAATACAAACCTGCTTTAGAAATGATAATACATCATAAAACATAACATGAGGACAATTATCCTTTTTAATCACTACTGCAAGTTTAGTACTGTCACAGTTTACAGCAATGTGTAGAGTTTTTGATGGTAATTGGAATACTCGTTGTTTAAATTCAGTTGTTTCTTTTGATAGGTTCTCTATATCTTTAACTTGTATAACTGTAAAGAGACAAAATAATTGTATTATTTATAAAGTTAAAAAAATTATCATGGTAAGTTTAAATTGAATTGCAATAACCAAAAATTTAAAAAAATACCTTGTAACTCATTTGAATCTCCAGCTATAAAAATCAAGCCAAAACGGCTTGCCACTGTAACTAAACTGCATATTTCTGGAAACGCTGCTTCTTGAAAAGCTTTTAATCGCACATGCTCTCGAAATTGAAAATCCTATAGAAATTACGAACAAAATTAATTATGAATAAAATAATAACATAACCTAAAGAATGAATACTTACGACGACATCGATTGCATCTGGCGCGTTTGAAACCATTTTGTTAATGGATAATTCCCAACGGCACAATGCAATCTACACTTTATTATAAAGATATTAACATATAGATATTAATTGTAATTTTTTGATATTTATAAGCCGGACAAAACTGGACAAAACAAACGAGAGTACGAGCGGTTTTTTGAACAACCTTGATGGGTGCTTCAAAAACTAGGGGATTTTATTGTGAAATTTTACCAGGAAATATCAAATGTCAAATAAACAAAGTTTTATTTCGTTATACTGCATGAAAAATACAAAGTGTTTAATTAGTTCATTTAGTTTATAGACTACTTTATTATTTATTTTGTGATTTGTTTTATTTTCTTCATACTTAGAGGTAAAACAGTTCCAGGAGTTTCACAAAGTTTAGCATTGCCCAGCATTGCCAGGCATTGCGTATGTAGTTCGTAACTGTTCGTAACCCATCGGTGTCTACCAACTGTCAATCGTTAAAATAAGTAAACGTCGAAGTTGTTTGTTACTAATGCTGCCGATGCTGCCGTATTTTCCGTTTTCGTCATTGTTTTAATCCACAATAAAAGGTAATTAACTAATTTGAAATAAATGCGCTGCCATGGAAACAACTAAATGAAAATTTTTGACATAATTATGACGCTGGCTTGGCAAATCGGTTTCTTTTGGGTCATTGAGGTTAGGAAGTTGTGTTGTTATAAAATTATGTAAAAAATGTGAATGTAAAGCTCCTACCGAGCATCAACCACTTTTAAATAAAGGAAATTCTAAATTATTACAGTGATACATTTTTCGATAAATTTGTTCAGTATATTGCGGTATAAACTTTTAATATCAATGTGTAAATGCATACAAAATGACTGTTGTTTCTGTTGATAGTACAAAAATGAGTGCTCAGCCTAGTCCAGCAAATTCACAAGTGGACAGAGAAACCATATACCAGTGGATATTGGAGCTGACTAATCCAGAAACAAGAGAAAATGCTTTATTAGAACTAAGGTTTGTCAAATATAAATTTAATGAAGACCAAAATAACATAACATTATTCATATTTATAGTAAAAAACGTGAAGTAGTCCCAGATCTTGCCCCAATGCTATGGAATAGTTTTGGAACAACTGCTGCACTTCTACAAGAAATTATCAACATTTATCCGGCGATTAATCCACCCACATTGAATGCACACCAATCAAATCGCGTGTGTAACGCGCTTGCGCTTTTACAATGTGTTGCGTCACATCAAGAAACGCGCTCGCAATTTCTCTTAGCGCATATTCCTTTATTTCTTTATCCTTTTTTGCATACTGCATCAAAAACCCGCCCGTTTGAATATTTACGTCTCACAAGTCTCGGTGTGATAGGTGCGTTGGTAAAAACGGACGAGCAGGAGGTGATAACTTTCCTGCTGACTACCGAAATAATCCCATTGTGTCTACGTATCATGGAGTCGGGTTCAGAGTTAAGTAAAACTGTTGCTACGTTTATATTACAGAAGATTCTATTGGACGACAGCGGGTTGAGTTATATTTGCCACACGTACGATCGTTTCAGCCACGTGGCCATGATTTTAGGGAAAATGGTTTTATCCCTAGCGAAAGAACCCAGCGCGCGGTTATTAAAACACGTGGTGCGGTGTTATCTTCGATTATCTGATAATGGTCGAGCGCGTGAGGCACTCCGGCAGTGCCTGCCCGACCAATTACGCGACAATACATTCAATGCATGCCTCAAAGAAGACAAAAGCACCACACATTGGTTGTCTCAGTTGTTAAAGAACTTGGACACGCCCGGGAATGTCGATCCGCAAGTGGTGATTTCACCACTAACCTCTCAATAATTACAGTAATTATTTACGATTGATTTAAAGAAAACTATGATGAATACACGAAATGACCGACTTTAATAACTAAAAATAAACATTACAAACAGTGAAAATATTATACGGGGTGTGATGGTGTGATTGATATTGTTTGTACATTGAAAAATTTAATGAAAATCACACACTGTATATTATCATTAGCATAACTTTGTTGTTCTTAGTTATAATTTGATTTTCTAGTTGTAGAAATGCGTTTATTTATATACATATGAAACAAAATTAAAAAATGTAAATGGAAAGCATACATAACCTACAGGTCGGTTTGTATATAGTGAAAAATGATGTATTCTGTGATTCATTATTACGATTTGTAATTAATTATAAATTAGTGCGATTTGTGGCGCACCAAAAATCCACATCAGCACGACACTGTTTGTGGTTTTTCTGTTTACAAAATGGCGTAATCTGCGTAAGGTTTTCTTCCAAATGTGGGACGTACAAACAAATCGATAGGTTAAGGCTATTAATGGATGAAACACTGATTAAATATAAGTAAGTTAAGTGTATTACAAGTTTAACAGTAAATGTGATTGTACATAACCTATTTTTACCCTCAAAGTGCTTATTTAGTGTTGTTTTGCTTCTAACCATTTTGAGGTTATGATTTTACTACGGTTTGGGGTTACTTCTCTCCTCCTAAACTTAAATGAAATTGAAACAAAAACAATTCGTAGGTTACAATTGTACCTGCAATCTAAAAAGTAAAATTTTAGGTTATGTTTACTTTGTTTTGTGTTTTGCTTGTTTCTGTATCAAAACTTACTCGAAATAAAAAGCCACGTGTTATTTTAAAGCTTTTAAACCCAGACAAAGCTATATCGTCCTGGCTGATTTGTAAAATCAAACGTTCCAAGTCAGGACAATAATATTCCGAAGGTTGTAAGGTAAGAAATGATAAAGGATAACGACTAGCGTCATTCAAACGCGCTGCAATGATAGAAACAGCTGATGTTCGTAAGAGCAACATTCCAAATGATACAAAAAAGTAGATTTTTTCAACGTTAGAGCTGCTCAAACTAAAATTATTTAATAAACAGAAGAATCAACACTATTTTGTAATAATTCTAACTTTGTGTTGTAACGGCATTCTAACCTTAAACTTCGAAACAATTGTACAAGAATATAGTACATATTAGTAGCAAATGATAACAAAACCATTCCAGAAATCTTTTCATCCACGTAATGAAATAATTTCGCAATTTTGTTGTAATCCTCGCGCATTTTTTGCCAATAGTACTCGTTTTCTAATTCTTCACGCGAACTTTTTAAGATTTTTGTACCGATAGCGTCGAATTTACGTACTAAAGCATTGCACATTATGATAATAAATAAATCCAAGAAATTCCAGATGAATGTACAATAAAAATTCATTGCCTAAAATAAAAATTATTAGTATAACCTCACTTTTTTAGTTTGGAAGTTTTTATCAATCACGTTATCCATGACTGGAATGTAGGCAACACAATTTACCAATAAAACAAACGCCAAAAGTGGTGTATAACGAACATAATCCGTAATAAAAGCAAATAAATTCTTTATCATTATTTTCCAAAGGTTTTCATCTTTTAATTCATCGTTATTAGCCAAATCATCATAAGCACTTGCTATTGAAAAGCTATATTCACCTAAAATAAAATAATTTACAGTGCGCATGCGCAACAAATTACTAATTATTAAAAAAAAAAAAAAACTTACATATAGTTATTATTAGTATGAGCAACGAAGTTAAATGTGTTGTTTTAATGCACGATTTTCGAGGTTTCTTGGTTTTATAACAATCAGATTTAAATAATTCGTCGACCAATTGAAATTTTTGCATTATTTGCGGCCAATCTTGCCCCAGATTTAAAAATTGCCAGTGCATTAAAAATCCAGGGACGTAAATCATGATTACATCTAAAAAATTACAACATTTACCACGTTTTTTGCCATAATTTACAGTTTACTTTATAAAATTCAATATTAAATAACATAGGCAACTCATTACACTCTGAACAAAAATTAAAATTTTAAAATCCGTTAAAAACGCATCAAAACTTAATGTAACAAACGCTAAGCCATAAAATACTTACTGAATGCTCGAAAACTTAGGTTTTTGAACAATAAATCACCCAAAGTCATGGTCGCCATGACGAAATGCGCCGTTAAAAGCAAAAACGAATACCGAAATTTAAAACTGCTGCGTTTGTAGCTCAATTTTCCGCTTAAAACACCCGACACTGGTATCAATCCAAAACACTGACTCAATAACAACATTCTTTTTGTATTTTCGTGTAAATCTACACCGGAAAAATTACACATTGTGCGGTACACGTGTTTTAATCACTTAAGTTTATAACCTAAAACTTTTTTCAACACAAATCACGTAATTTGATGAATTTCCGCAATACTGAGTGAACATAATTGATTATTATCACATTTCTGCATGACATGTTCACCAACAAAATCTATTCAAGCGTTATCGAATACATTTATCGCTATTCAGGATAATCGGGTTCGAATGAAATGCTACTCATAGGAAAATGGCGAAAATAAAGATGAAAACTATTGATAAGGCTAATCGACATATTGTGGACAATAATATGAAATTTAATAATAATAAATATTAAATTGTACATTAAATTCCTGTTTAGATTACGATTTTGAGGTTAAAAATTAAAAAAAAGTGTGTATTGTAGGCAACACACAATACACTAAAATAAATAAATTGGCATTAAATATTAATATATCGTATGTTATCATTGTAAACATTCATGATAACAAATCAACTAACCAGGAGTTTCCCAGTTATTACGGTTTTTATTAATTAATATCCCATATAGTTCTGTATCAAAAGAATCAATATTGCATGTTAATAAACGATAAGTTAGGAAAACAACGTATAATCTCTCTCATTATTAATCTTTATTGATAAACTGGATAATAACCATAACAAACTACTTGTAACATAAGCTAAAATTATTTAATTTTGTTTTAAATAATTTTTTTTTTATTATTTTCACAATTGAGGTTAGGATTTTTTTTAGGTTATAGCATACAACCATTAGAATCAATTGATTGTATATCTTCTTTGAGTAGATTTTCATTAAATTGTATTAGAACCAATTCGTACGTCACAATTGCTCCTGCGACCTAAAATTTAAAGTAATAAAGGTTAGATGGGTGAGATTTTAAATGAAACATTGTTAGGTTATGTTTTTGTAAACTTACACTTAATATAAGACCACGTGTAACATGAAAAAAGTTTCGTCCGGTTAAGGCAACCGAATCGAAACTGATTTGTTGCACAAACCGTTTGATTTCGAGGTTATAAAGATGGCTGGGTATTGAATTTAAAATCAACAACGGTTTCTTGCTTTCATCATTAACCCAAGCCGCGTATAAACTCACAGCAATTGTTCGGCTGATTAAAAACCCAAATGAAAAGAAGAAGTAAATTTTTTCACGCGTGTTTTTGTTTCTGGAAATAAATAACAAACAAATGAATTTTACCAGCCTACTAATGATTTTGTTTTCTGTGGTTTGTGTTTTGTTTTTGTTTGTTTTGCATTGGTACTCACCTCAAACTATTAAACAATTGAATCAAAATAAAAAACAAATTCGTACTGTATGACATCAAAACCAAGAACGATATGCTTTCATCTAAACTACGACACAA
>JARJDS010044978.1:0-79534 GCA_030264155.1 Atheta pasadenae
CTCTTACAACCGCGATATTTTAGTAATGGTGACTCTCTGGCTAAAAATTGCACAGACCATTTTTGTAGAGAATTTAAAGAGCAAAGATTTTGGCTAAGGGTTTTTAAAAAAAAAACCAACCGTTTTTGAGAAAAATCAAAAAAACCGCAAGTCTGAAATTTTGATCTTTGACACCAAATAACTTCAAAAGCTAACATCGGATCGATGGGGACTTTTGAGGTTTTATTAATAACAATAAACAAAAGGTCTCCTCAAAAATTTGGCTTTCTGGGAATTTTTGCACATCAACACATGTAACTATTTTTAGATTGACTGGGCTATTACCACATGTTTTATTCATCATTTCCTTTATTCCCGGATTTATTTTTGGATATGTTTATAAATAAATATGTTCTGGCAAATTTCGATAACGTTTAGGATTTTTCCTTTCATCAATAACAGGATATGAGTAGTTTTAGATATTCAAAACATACAATCTATGTTTACCACCAGAAACTTCTAGCGATTGTATTGACATTGTGTAGATTGGGTTGCCTACCTAAATATTTTATACAAACATTTATTCATCAGTCATATTTTAAGGTTTTCTTCTTAATCAACATACTAAACAATGGAAACATATAGTAATAGAACAAATAAAATACAAACACTACCTTATTCTTGTTGTTATTTGTAAGAATGTCAGTTAAAATTAAAAAAAACTTTAACAGACAAAACTCTTTAGTTGCTGTAACTCCGCCATTTTTGAAGCAAACCGAACCAAAGTTTGGAGAAATAACCTTTACATTGTTGTTTCATAAAACTGTTACCTGAAACATAATAAATTCAAGTCGTAAATTAGTGAATTTGAGGTTAAAGTGTAAGAAGAACATTTTTACAAACTTCATAAACATGATGATAAGTCGATGTTATGGCTGTAACACCGCCATTTTGAAAGCTACCCCAACTAAATTTCGTAGAAATATATAGGATAACCTAGTTAACAAAACTGTTACTTCATAAATTGTAAATACACGCCATGGCTTTGAGAATTTAAGGTTAAACCTACACCTTTCACCAAACAATGTAAATTTGTACTACTTCAACAAATATAATACAATAAACCAAACTCATATTTGTTATTATCACTGTCAAAGTCATTTTTTAACCTTGTGATAGACATTATCTCAAAAATTCGCTCAAAAATGCAGTATTCTTCATCAACGATTCCTAATATTAATCCTAAAACAACCGCTAATTGTTTTTCCCATATATGTTTCAGGTAAGTACAGAAACCCTTAAAAACTGAACCTCAAACTTCCCAAAAAAATATTCTTATCATAAAACAGCTACACAATACCAACCTTTCGCCATGGATGGAAACGCGGATTCCGCGAAGAGGATTTATACGAAGTTATGCCAGAATTCCGGTCTAAAATGTTAGCTGACCAATTGGAAACGAGCTGGAACGAGGAATTACGAGAAGAAAAGCCATCACTAGTACGAGCACTCCGACGAATCCACTATAAATACTTTCTACGATTTTGTATTATGTTGATTATTGTCCAACTAGTTAAGTAGGTTTATCACAAACATTACTAACAGTTTCTTACTAATTATAACCTAAAATATTTTAGAATAAGTCAAGCAATAGCTTTGTATTATTTAATGAAATACTTCGAAGAAGGTCAAACTGAACTCAACCAAGGTCACGCATACTTGTGTGGCATTTGCATTGTAATTCCCTCATTTGTATTAATAATCTGCATGCACAGATTTATGTTAAAGATGCAACATCTAGGAATGATGGTCAGGATTGCTTGTTGTTCACTAGTTTATCGAAAATCTTTACGTCTAAGTCGCAAAGCAATCGAAGACACCACAGTTGGGCAAATGGTGAACTTATTATCGAATGACGTAAACAGATTCGATTATGTCTTCATACACATGCCGTATATTATCGAAATTCCCGTCGAGTTGACTGTGTCTTTAGTTTTATTATATTATTTTGCTACTTTACATCCATACGTCGGTGTTGCTTTGTTTGTTATTTTAATTCCAATCCAAAGTAAGTATTACCAAAACACTATTGAGGCTATGTTGTTAGAGACCACTAATAAAACTTCTAACCTCAAAATTTTAGTTCTCCTTGGTGATTTATTTTCAAGAATTCGAAGTAAAACAGCTTTACGAACCGATGAACGTGTCAGATTGATGAACGAAGTACTATCCGGTGTTCAAGTGATCAAAATGCACACGTGGGAACAATCGTTTGCTGATTTAGTATCAGAATCTCGCAAGTATAACATAACCTAACAAAACCATCACTTAATCCCTTGAGTAAATTCCCATTTTGTACATTTAGGAAAGAAATACGTCAAATAAGATGGTCATGCTATGTCAAATCCTTACTTTTGTCTTTAACGATAATAACAAGCCGTGTAGCCGTGTTTCTTGCATTGCTACTTTATGTTCTTGATGGTGGAAAACTGAACGCTGAATTTGTGTTTTTGGTCGTTGCTCTCTTCGGTGTTTTACGTCAAAGTATGACTGTCGCATTACCAAATGCAATTTCTACAATTGCAGAAACTCGTGTTACGATACGACGATTAGAAGCTTTTTTATTGAGTGAAGAACAATGGAAACCATCACCGAGATCCAGTATAAACTGGAAGGAAAGTGACGGTGATTTTCCTGTTGATGTTCACATATCTTTACGAAACGTTTCTGCAAATTGGTCAACTTTAGGAGATAATGTTTTGACAAATATCACATTTGACCTTGGGAAAAGTGACATGATGGCTGTTATCGGTATGGTTGGAAGTGGTAAAACAAGTTTGTTAAATTTATTACTAAAAGAACTTCCTGTAACCACCGGAACCTTAGATGTTATTGGTGTGGTGTCTTATGCAGCGCAGGAACCTTGGTTATTCTTTGGAACAATCAAACAAAACATCCTCTTTGGCCAAGATTATGATTATGACAGATATAATAAAGTTCTGATTGTTTGTGCATTAAAAAGAGATCTTAGTTTGTTACCTTTTGGTGATGATACCTTAATTGGTGAACGTGGTATTAGTTTAAGTGGAGGACAAAGAGCCAGGATCAATTTGGCAAGAGCCATCTACAAAAAAGCAGATATTTATTTATTAGATGATCCTTTATCGGCTGTAGACACTAAAGTAGGAAACATTATCTTTGATGATTGTATTATGGACTTCCTAAAAGGTAAATGCGTTATTCTAGCCACTCACCAATTCCAATATTTAAGGAACGTATCGATAATAATGATGCTCCAACTGGGACAAGTCAGTTTTCTCGGAGATTACAAAGCTATGGTCGAAGAAAGACCAGAACTTATTGTTCGGCTTGAGGAAAAAGTTGATCAACCAGTAGTTAATCAACAAGCACACAGCACACTTGATATTGATGAAAATCCTCTAGATTGGAGAACTACCACTCAAATATTACACAAAGAAACATATAACATGGGTGCTGTCAAAAGAAAAATCTACACAGCTTACATCCGTGCATGTGGTAATTGTTGCGTGGTATTTATTGTTGGTGTGTTGTTTCTTGTGACACAGTTACTAGCCAGTGCTTGCGATTATTACATTACGTTCTGGTACTTAGTTTGTGCACGTATTTGCGCAGCACAAGTTTTTATTGTAATTGGTTACAGGGTTAGCGTGGAAAGTCTGCGGGAGTCTGGTGCATCCAATTTAGACGAGTTCGGATATCCTCTGCAAAGCCGTGCCACTTATTCGACGTCTTATTCCATTCTAATAACACTTACAGTTATAGTGACTCTGGTTCGTTCAATTGCGTTCTTTTCCATGTGCATGCGAGCGTCAATTATGATGCACAAGAACATGTTTTTTGGTGTGGTGAATGCACCGATGTCGTTTTTTAATAAACAAGCGTCTGGACGTATTTTGAACAGATTTTCGAAGGATATGGGCACTATTGATGACCAGTTTCCTTATGTGATGATGGATACAATTCAGGTTTGATTCACACAACACCAAACTAATTTGTTGATGATTAATCACATGTTTCAGATAGGACTCAGCGTTTTAGGTGTTATTGTTGTCACTGTTATTGTTAATCCGTTTATATTGATTCCTATGGTTGCTATATTGATTACGTTTTACTTTATAAGAATTTATTACTTACATACAAGCAGAAACTTGAAGCGTTTGGAAGGAATTAGTAAGTTTTTTTTAGGTTAGAATTTTGACACGTAACACTCGTAGCACTTTATGCACTTAAAAGTTTAAATATCATTAACTAATTTAAATTACTGATACATTAAATTAACTAATTGTTGCAAAGTTTACATTTTTTGTATTCTTCAAAAAACTATTGCACAAAAAACTTTAAATTGTAAAAACTTGATAACGTGTAATGTTGGTTGCCTATACTACACGTCAAACGTTTGACATTTTAGCTCGAAGTCCTGTTTTTACTCATCTTAACACAACAATGCAAGGTTTAGCAACAATACGAGCGTTTCAAGCTGAAGATAAATGTAAAGACGAGTTTGACGCGTACCAAGACATTCATTCTTCGGCTTGGGATATGTTTCTAGTCACTTCAAGAGCGTTTGGTTTTGTTTTGGATATGATTTGTTGTGTTTACATCTTTTTTGTTACGTTCAGTTTTTTAACGTTTTTTAGTGGTAAGTTGATACTTATTTAGATTTTAGTTACTTAAAACTAATTAATGTTTGTTGTAGATACTCACGGAGCCAAAGTTGGGTTAGCAATCACACAATCTTTAATGCTAACCGGAATGTTTCAATGGGGAATGCGACAATGGTCTGAATTGGATAACCACATGACTTCTATTGAAAGAGTTTACGAATACACGCAGATAACACCGGAAACAAGCACTAAACCTAGTACAAACCCACCACCTTATTGGCCTTTATCAGGAAACATCGAATTCAAAAATGTTTACCTCAAATACGGCGTTTCTGAACCGTATGTTTTACGTGATTTATCTTTTCGGATAAAAACTAATCAAAAAATAGGAATTGTTGGCCGTACTGGAGCTGGTAAATCGTCGATTATTGCATCAATATTTCAATTAGCTGATACTGAAGGTCAAATTATTATTGATGCTATTGATATCCAGACAATTCCTTTAAAGAATTTACGTTCGAAGATTGCGATTATTCCACAAGAACCTGTTTTGTTTGCTGGATCTTTAAGAAAAAACTTAGATCCATTTCAAGAGCATTCAGATACTTTGTTGTGGAAAGCTTTGGAAGATGTGGCAATGTTACCGACTGTTTTGAAGTTATCGGATGGTTTGTCATCGTTAATTTATGAAGGCGGTGCTAATTTTAGTGTGGGACAACGACAACTTTTATGTTTAGCTCGGGCTATTGTACGTAGTAATCGGATTTTAATTCTGGACGAAGCCACAGCCAATGTTGATCCTCAAACCGATGATTTGATTCAAACAACAATTAGGGAGAAGTTTCGATTTTGTACTGTGTTAACAATTGCGCATCGATTGCATACTATTTTAGACGCAGATAAGGTTTTGGTTATGGAAGCGGGAAAGGCGAAAGAGTTTGGGTATTCTTATGTTTTACTTCAAAATACTGAAGGAATATTTTATTCGTTAGTGCAAAACTCTGGACCTCATTTACGTGATCAAATCTTTAAAACAGCCAAAGAAAATTATCATAATCGGTTGGAGAAGGGCATTAATAATCCACCAAAGCCGTTAGAATCTGAAGATGTTATTGTTGCTAAAAACAATGAGGTTATTTCCCGCACGAATGAGAATAATGGCGGACCGTCGACAACAGCCAATGAAACCAACGAACCTAAAGAAGGTGGGAGTAATATGGATTCGGGGACTAGTAGTAATATTATATAATTGTTTTAATTGTTAATAACATATTTTAATTTTTTGAGTTTGGTTTTTCTGTTTGGGTGTGTATGAATGTTTGAGAATTTCGCTTGTTTCTAAGTTGACATAATTGACATGTTAAATGTGTTGCCTACAGTAGCGGTGAAATCGAAAGAAAAAGACCTGTCTCAGAATATCAAATGTATCAATTTACACCAGTTTACACCCCGAAGAGTTTTATTTACAATAAACAATTAATTTATATAAATACTATATATAACAAACGTTAAGTTAACAAAATGTTAATTCATATTCTGAGTTTTATACTATAAATTACCGTTTTGTTTATAATGAGAGATTTAAGGTTAGGATTTGTGTTTATTGTTGTGATATTTGTGTTGGCTTTTACACAAATTTATGTACTTTATACAAAATTGGACCAACACAGTAAGTACTTATTAAATTAAATTTAATGTATATATCCTCAAAAATTTTAACGTTTTGTAGTTGAACAATCAAAAAAAAATGTTATATATCCAAAACAACAATTTCAACTTGATCCAGAAGACGATGTGGTTGTTGTTTATAACAGAGTGCCAAAAACAGGGTCAACCAGCTTTGTAGGAGTGGCTTATGATTTGTGTAAACGTAACAAATTTCACACCCTGCATGTAAACATAACAGGCAATAATCATGTGTTATCTCTGGCCAATCAGTATAAAATTGTTAAAAATATTACCAATTGGACTAGTATGAAGCCTGCTGTTTATCATGGTCATTTTGCATTTATTGATTTTGCAAAGTTCAGTGCCAGAAAGCCACTGTTCATTAATATTATTCGTAAACCTTTGGATAGACTGATATCGTATTATTATTTTTTGAGATATGGAGATGATTATAGACCATATTTGATAAGAAAAAAACATGGGGATACTATGGTAATTAATTTGTTTAAATAGCTATATAAATAAATAAATAAATATTGTTTTTACAGACCTTTGATGAATGTGTTATGAAGAATCAAGCTGACTGTGATCCAAACAACATGTGGTTACAAATTCCTTTCTTTTGTGGCCATGCTGTTGAGTGTTGGTAAGTTGTGTACATCAAGTTTTGCAATTTTTTATTTAACAAAATGATTGATTAAGGCAACCGGGAAACAGTTGGGCTTTAGAAGAAGCAAAGAAAAACTTAATCAACAATTACTTATTAGTTGGAGTTACTGACGAGCTCAACGATTTTGTTAGTATACTGGAGCAAACAATTCCGCGTATTTTTAAGGGCGCGAATGATTATTTTGCGAATAGTAATAAGTCACATTTACGACGGACTGCGCAGAAAACTGATCCGTCCGAGGAGACTATAAGAAAAATTCAACAACATACAGTGTGGCAGATGGAAAACGAATTGTATGAGTATGCATTGGAACAGTTTCATTTTGTTAAGTCGCATAGTGACAAACTACAAAGTTTTATGTATGAAAAGATAAGACCAAAATAAATAAACATTTTATAATAACGTACCATTATTACAAAACTAATCAACCTTCTTCATATCTAACAATATATTCCCAACTGGACTTAAAATAAATTTAAACGCAAATTCTAGGTTAGGATTTGTAGCTTCATTTAAAGTATACCTGTAATCTTTTAATAACGAAATCAAACCAACTTTCGTTTGCATTAAACCGAAACGCAACCCAATACACATCCTTGGTCCTTCACCGAACGGTAAATAAGCATACTGATTAATTTTCGTAATATTTTCCGCGGAAAACCGGTCTGGATTAAACTTATATGGATCAGGATAATGTTCAGGGTCATGATGAATACCATAAACAGGTATAATCACTGACGTCCCTTCAGGAATCGTCACATTCTCGTTTTCTAGGTTATAATTTTTAGAACATCTTCGATCAATCGTTAAAGCCGGCGTATGTTTTCTTAAAGTTTCTAAAACACATTGAAATCAACATTAAAGTAACCATAGATTAGTTCGGCCAACATAACCTAAAATATTAGTGTGACACAAATAACTTACCATCAATAACTTGTTTAGTGTACGTCAATTCACCCAAAGCTTCATACGTAATTTCTCCACCATATTTCCCCAAAACTGTCCTAATTTCTTCCCTGGTTTTGTCTTGAATCTCTTGGTTCTGCGCAAGTTCAAACAAAGCAAACATAATCGTTGTCGACGATGTTTCATAGCCAGCCATGAAAATAACAAAAGCTTGCGCTACAAGTTCACCAAACGTAATGTGTCCGTCATCAAGTAACTTCATCAACATTTGAAGAAAATCATTCTTAACCACATTAGTTTTCTTTCTATAATCAATAATCTCCCTAATAGCATTCGTCAAAAACTCTTCTGCATCTTTCGGAAACGGTGTCAAGTGTAATTTCTTTCCTAATTCATGGAAATTGAACGCGAACATATTTTTTAAGATTTGTCCATACGTTTCTCCAAGAAATTTTTTACTCATTTCACGAAACTCTGGATTGTCTCCTTTGAAACTGTTACATTCAATACCAAACGCCGCAGAACCAATCACATCAGTCGTAAATCTCGCTGCAGTTTCTTTTATATCCAAAGGCTGCTTGTTTTTACAACAATTATCCAAATATTCCAACAAAGGTTTATGACAATCCAAAAAAATCGAAAGCATTAACTTCATTTTTCCTGATGTAAACGTCGGCGTTATCTTTACACGCATATTTTTCCATTTTTCACCACCGATGAAGAATAAATTGCCACTTATTGGTTGATCTTTTTCGTTAACGTAAAAGCTTTTAGTGTCGAAATACGTGAAATCTTTCGACAGAATATTTTTAATGATATCTACATCGATTGGGATGAAAACAGGCGAAGAAAGGATGTAAAACCCAGCAAATCGATGTCCTTGGTTTTTCATTTGTTTGTAGAAGTTACCAAGTTGAATTCCAGCTGGTTGACTTTTGGTTAATACAAAATTATTTAGATTACCAAACGGGATTTTTGGGGTTATGTAAGGCACATTTAGATGTTTCCAAAATTCGAATTTATCCACAAAATATTTGTAAATTAAACCGCAAAACACTACAACTAAAATTATCAAATACATGATTTAGTAATAACAATAATAACAGCGCAGCGTTGTGTTAAGTTCAACTGTTTCGACGCAACTGACCAAAAACAGGTTACAAACAATTGCGTAATTTCCTGTTTGTTGTTAATTTAATTTGAGTTTCTTCAAAACCAACGTCAAAAAACTGTTGATGAATAAAATCTTCAATTATGTATACAAATGTAATATGAACATAGTTATAACCTAAAATGTTTCCAGAACATATAACATAAAAAGTAAATCAATGTTTTGAATACAGAATTGTCTTAAAATGTGTTAATAAAAACCATTCTAGTTCACTACTTAATTAAACATTGTATTAAGGTTGAAGTAAATTGTTTTAACCTTGAAATTCAGTACGTACCAGTGTAGATTGTTTGCTTCAGTTTGCTTCGTACCATTGTACTGCATTGTACTGACCAAATTATATCGTTGAATAATGTTTAGAGGTAATTGCACTAATCGTACAAATAAAACCTAAACTTTACATTACTAACAGTTGATCACGATTTATTAAAGTTTTAAGAGGTGAAAAACAGTCAAAACTACTCCAAATGTAAACACATGGTAGACACAATACTAACGTATGCAACTTTTTATACACCAAAACATCATATTTGTCAATATGTGTCAATATCAATGAAGGTTGCCTATGTTAAAATAACAAATATTAGAAATAATAAGAAAACACGTTAATTTGAATTCTTACTTTAAAGAAACTAATTTATACAATAAAACAAATAAATATTTAGTTTACTCTTTCCATATCTAATAAAATATTTCCAATTGGGCTTAAAATAAATTTAAAAGCAAAATCAAGGTTAGGATTTGTAGCCTCATTCAAAGTATACCTATAATCTTTTAACAACGAAACTAACCCAACTTTAGTTTGCATTAACCCAAAACGCAACCCAATACACATCCTGGGTCCTTCACCAAACGGTAAATAAGCATACTGATTAATATTTCCAATATTTTCTGTCGAAAACCGGTCTGGATTAAACCTCTGTGGTTCCGGATAATGTTCTGGGTCATAATGAAGCCCATAAGTTGAAATAACCACTGAAGTACCTTCCGGAATCGTTAAATTTTCATTTTCCAGTGTATAAGCTTTCGAACATCTTCGATCTACAGTTAAAAGAGGTGGATGTTTCCTTAAAGTTTCTAAAACACACAAAAATCAGCATTAAATTAACTCTAGATTAGTTAAGTCAACATAACCTATAAATATTTATTGTGGCACAAATAACTTACCGTCAATAACATGTTTAGTGTACGTCAATTCACCCAAAGCTTCATAGGTAATTTCTCCACCATATTTCCCCAAAACAGTTCTAATTTCATCCCTGGCTTTGTCTTGAATCTCTTGGTTCTGCGCAAGCTCAAACAAAGCAAACATCATCGTCGTCGACGAAGTCTCATAGCCAGCCATGAAAATAACAAAAGCCTGCGCCACAAGCTCACCAAATGTGATTTGTTCTTCATCGAGTAACTTCATCAACATTTGCAGAAAATCATTCTTGATGATATTGTTCTCTTTTCTGTACCGTATAGTCTCACGCACTGCATCTGTCAAAAACTCCTCAGCATCTTTAGGAAACGGCGTAAAATGTAATTTTCTTCCCGCGTCGTGGAAATTAAACGAAAACATGTTCTTTAACATTTGACCATAGGTTTCGTCCAAGAACCTGCGGCCCATTTTACGAAACTCTGGGTCATCCACTTTGAAACTGTTGCAGTCAATACCAAACGCCGAAGAACCAATGACATCGGTCGTAAACCGAGCGGCGGTTTCTTTAATATCTAAAGCTTGCTTATTTTTACAACAAGAATCCAAATGTTCCAACAAAGGTTTATGACAATTCAATAAAATCGAAAGCATCAACTTCATTTTTCCGGATGTAAACGTCGGCGTCATCTTCACACGCATGTTTTTCCATTTCTCACCACCGATAAAGAATAAATTACCACTGATTGGTTGATCTGCTTCGTTAACGTAGAAGTTTTTCGTATCGAAATACGTGAAATCTTTGGCGAGAATATTTTTGATGAGATCGACATCTATCGGAATAAATACTGGTCTGTGCAAGGCGTAATAACCTCCATAACGATGTCCTTGACTCTTTAATTTCTTGTAAAAGTTGCTGAGTTGTATTCCCATTGGTTCGCATTTTTTCATTATGAAATTATCTAAGTTTCCAAACGGTATTGATGGTTCAATGTAGGAAACATTTCTGTTTTTCCAGAATGTATATTTGTCTTTGTAGAATTTATGTAATAACACACAGACCACTGCGATTAAGATTATGAACAACATTGTGGACTATTGAAGAGTAACTATTGCATAAATTCACTTGTTTAGTTCCGTTGTTTGGAGGCTACTGGTGAATCAGTGGCTTCACATCACTCGTTGCGCTGCCAACGCACGACTGCAACCTGTTCGGTCGTTTATTACTCGTTTATTTAAATTATAACCGCACTAAATCAGTAGGATTTGAGTGATTAGTAAATTAAATCGAGTTATATAAGTGATAAATCGTTTTTTGCGTTTGTTGTACTTAGATAAGACAAATGCACTTGTCATTTGTTCAAACAAATTCCAAGTTTTAAATGTCATGTTATGATTAATAACGTAAATATTACCACTGACGCGGTTTTATAACCTTAAAATTGTTTTAAACTAAGACATAAAAAAGTTGAACACTTTTTTAAAATGTTTAAGGTTATAGAATAAGGTTAGAATCTAATTTTTACAGTTTTCTACTTAACATTTTTAAGTTATAGTAAAAAAATTAATCAATGATGACTCGTTGAAATGAATTGAAATGTTCAAGTCATTGATGCCTATGATTAGTCTGACTTAACCTTGAAATTAAGGCAGTAGACACTTGACAGCTTCAGTTTCTAAGTAAATATGTCGTTAAATCGGTAAAAATAATTAAATACATAAATATTTTGAGTGTTAAGAACGTTAAAATTAATTTATTAGACATTTAAAGTTAAAAATGATTGACTGACGTCATAAATCTTTAAACAGTGCTTTAAACATTGTAAGTGACTAGATCCTAAGTTAGGTTAGAATTTGAGTTTGGTTATTTGTTGGTTGGTGTTTTCCTTTATCTTTGACACGCGTGTAACTGTGATTGATAGTAACACACAAATGCTAGTTGGCGTATTTGTAATGCACTCGTACATCATTAAAAAGGTTTTTTGTACTGTGTTGAAATAATTGTTATGTAGTTTTAAATTGTAATGGAAGGTTGAGGTTATGATAGCAAAATTGAAAAACACAATTTGTTTTTACTTTTAAATTAGGCGTGTTTTGTTCACTTTTTTTATGGTGTGCTAATTAATTTGTTATTAAACTTTTATTTTGCATTGTTGAAGTTAAGAAAATAATACTTAAACCTACAAAAAATGAGGTTATATGAATAAAAAGCATCAATTTTGGGGTTAGACGCATAAAATAGATTATAAAATTGAAAATCATTGCTGTAAAAAGCTAGAATTTTATAAATTGCTTATAACTAACGCACAATAACGTTAAAAACAACAAAAAAACATCATCATTTTTAAATACGTAATAAAATACACAACAAAAAACGTTTGTTCTCCTTATAAAGAATTAAATTGTTAATATTTAATTTGTCCTTCTATAAATAAACAAATTATATATTATATTGGAAGGAACAAACGTGTTTTGGGGAGTTAAAATAGTCAAATTCTATTGGATTTGCTACACCAATGTGAATGCAGTTTGTTTCTTATTTGCAGAAAAGAATTTGGCGCTGCCTACTCCCTACTTTCTTTAAGCAGAGGTGACTGAACCACTAATCCGCCCTCTCATTGGTCCAGATCCAAACGCAGGTATTGCAATTGCAACCCCACCGTAATTTCACAAACTGCTAAAACTTGTTCGTTACTTTACGCATTCACATTTACATTTTTGTTGTTATTGGATCAAATATCAAATGAAATAATTATTTTACAATTACAACAAACATAATTTAAGCACACCACACTGTGTTACATAATATAACGTTAAAAACGACAAGATTTTGAGGTTAAAACAAGAAAATTCGTGAAAATTGTTATTGTATGTGTTAATAAAATTATAAATTGTTAATATTAACACATACATTTATGATTATTAACCTACGTTGTAATCAACCTTTGATACATAAAATTATAAACAATAATTAAGTACCTACTTATTTTCGTAATAACAATGACGCAATAAAATTGCGTTGGGAGGCAATTAATAATTAATAATTTTTTACATTATTTATACTTTAAGTACACAACTTTAAAACAAAAAAACGTTGCAGTTTAAAGTATGAAAAAATATACAATGTGTTTTGTGTGAACACAATTTTTCCAAGTGACAATTAACTTGACATAACCTCACAAAATTAAAAAATAACTTTTTCGCATATTTAAATTAATCTGCAATTATTTGTTTGCATGTAATAAAACATTCAACTTGTGCCGATGTGAAATCAAACAACATAGTACCAAGGTCACCATTGAACATTCAACATTTAACATCAAAGTGCGACAAATCAAACAGAGATACGTAGTTTATCATCAAACATGTTTGTTACAACATTACTCGCTGCAATTGTGCTCGGAATTTATTTATGTTTCCGTAAAAGTTACAAGTTCTTCGACAAATTAAAAATACCAGTCAAACCACCGTCAATTCCCTTCGGCAACTTTCACAATTTTCTTTATGGTCAAAGCCCGCCACCTGGTGTACAAATCGCTGAAGTATACAACTATTTAAAAGAAAGAGGTTATAAATATGGCGGAATGTACATCATCCATCAACCTTCCTTCATGCCGATTGATTTGGATTTAATCAGAGATATTCTATCAAAGAATTTCCACTCGTTCGACGATAAAGGATTTTACTACAACGAACACGACCAACCAATAAGTGCCAATTTGTTCTTCCTAGGAGGTGAAAAATGGAAAAACATCCGAACGAAAATGACCCCAGCGTTTTCTTCAGGCAAATTAAAAATGATGATATCAATATTATTAAACTGTCGATACCCGATGTTGGAACACATTGAATCTTGTAGAATAAACCACGAACCTTTGGATATAAAAGAAGTCGCCGCTAAATTCACAACTGACATTATCGGATCAACAGCTTTCGGTATTGAATGCAACAGTTTCAAGAATCCAGACGCAGAATTCCGTAAAAACGGCAAAGCAGTGTTCGATTTTGATTATATTCGCATATTACAAGGGATGATAACAATGAATTTCAAGAAATTCGCTGCTAAAATGCGCATGGTCATCTTCCCACCAGCTGTTGAAGCATTTTTTGTAAACGCCATCAAAGACACGATCACTTACAGGAAAGAAAAGGACGTGGCAAAGAACGATTTCATGCAGATTTTAATTAAATTAATGGACGAAGGACAAATAACCTTTAACGAACTTGTAGCCCAAGCGTTTGTGTTCTTTATCGCTGGATTTGAGACATCATCAACCACATTGACCTTCTGTTTGTTTGAGTTGGCGAAACGGCAAGATATTCAAGATAAAGTCCGTCAAGAAATTAATTCTGTTCTTGGTCAATATAATGGCGAAGTCACTTATGAAGCACTTGGACAATTAACGTTCACAAAACAAGTTATTGATGGCAAGTTTGTTTGACAATTGATGATTTATTATATGCAACCCAAAATACACTAAATCTCAAACAACTAACCTCACAAAAAAACATCTGTTTTGTGTTCTTATACATTCTTATCTAATCTGATATAATTTAATGTTTTAGAAACTTTAAGAAAATATCCACCATTACCGGTAATTAATAGAATAAGCACCAAACCGTATCAAATCCCAGGAGAAGATATTATTTTACCAGTGGGAACACAAGTTGCAATTTCAGCTATTGGTTTGCATTACGATCCTGACATTTACCCAAACCCTAAAGAGTTCGATCCGGATCGATTTTCACCGGAAAATGCCAATAAGATAAATCCATATTCATATTTACCGTTTGGTGAAGGACCACGGCTTTGTATAGGTAAATATTTAGTATTACAAGTTAATAACTTGAAGTTATGATAAAAATTATTTAATATTTATGTTTCAGGGCAAAGATTTGGTATAATGGAAACTAAAATAGGCTTAGTGACTTTGTTAAAAGACTATCGCTATAAACTAAATACAAAAACAAGTCCAGATTTACAATTGGACTTTACTTTCATTCTTTCACCAAAAGGTGATATTTTATTGGACATAGAAAAATTAAATTAAGTTAATAACTTGTTGTACCAACTTACCAATTGTTTTAATAAATTGTCTATTGACTTGTTTGACGTATTGTCCACATTGAAGTCTAATAATTTGACATTGAATGTCAGATAGTTGTAAATGTCTTTACAATGATCATCATAATATTCCGATAAAACTTTAAGTTACATTCGCGTACATTGGAGACAATTTGTTTAAGGTTATACATAAATTGAGTGTACAAAATTAAGAAAATGTACTCGATTGTGTCAATGGCGTCGTCGCCGCGCGCTTGCGCAGCAGCAAATTGTCTTGCAATTGCAAGCGGAGCAACGCCGACGTCCATCTCGCTGTCCACGAGGCGGTACAGCAAACACGACGATTGCGTTTGTGGTACAAACACCATGGTGGTGAAGACTGATGATGAATATTGGCGCGCCAAAATCATAAACAGACTTCCCCAGCGTTGGTGTGATGACCATACTGTTTTGCAACACTATCATGATTCTCATCCATGGATGCCACCACTGAATTACCATGGCTGTGGATGCACATCCCCGGATTCGGATGAGAATATTAAGAAATGTCCGACCAAACCGAAATGTACGAAAATGGAGGAGAAAAGAACTTATTGTGATTGGTACAGGGAACAAAGAGAAAGAGCACGAGCTTCGCGAAAAAACAAAGCAAATCATGATTGTGGCAAGAAATGTTTTAGTACTAAAGCTTCCAATCGACTAAACACAATTAGTTATGATGATAAATCTTTAGTGAAGAAAGTATTTTGAGGTTAAATCTCCAAAATGAAAGAAGCTTTTATATTTTAATAAAAATATTATGATGACCGTTGGTTTTCTTTAAGTTTTTGAGGTTAAACTCACGTTAAACACAGTTTTTGACGATGTTTTTAACCTCAAAGGTTAATTAATTAACATTTTAAACATTTACAACTAAGATGACGTGTAAAATACGTCTAGTAAATGCTTAAAGGTTAAAGTAATTAAAAATAACGTACGCTAACGACGCATTCATCTTAAAACTGTCGTTTTGTTTGCATTAGATGCTCGTAATCATACACCACGATTCATAACCTACGTTTTTTGTGTCGTGCTTACACCGTAATTACACGCCGATTTTAAATAATTTAATTGACACGCAGCTCCAGAACGCAAACCGCATACAAGTATTTCAATTACATATATCTACCGTTTTGTTATGTTATGAGAAGTGAGCTTGTCGTTGTAAATACCTGTTCGATATCCAGTTTTCTATTTTCCTCGATTCTATTGATAGTTTGGCGTAGAACAGTTTTGAAAAATTCAAGGCGTGTACGTCCACACGAGCCAGCGTCGTTGTCGCGTTCGTCGCGCTCTTCTAGAGGCAAATGCGCTGAATTATTCATTAAATAATCTCCCTTAATAATATGTTGTATTCAAATATAGTTTATTACGGAGCGCTACTTCATCGTTTTGTACGTAATTATTTATTCGTTTTCACATGACACACTTCGAATGCTGTGCACCTTGGACTTGGGGAGTTATGAAGTTAGCGCGAATCAACGCTAATAGTGGAATATCGGAAAATAAGGAAAGTCAGGATTGGAAATTCAATTCAATGAATTTAATGAAAACGCTAGAAAGATACCTTCAGTAGAATATTAAGAATTGACTTTGTGTAATTATTGTTTAGCTGAATTATGAATAAATGAACAATTTCTTTGCGTCAGCCTTGCGTGCTTTTGTAGGTTATGTTCGTTTTAGTGTATTATTACGTTGTATTTGTATATTGGCAACACTGATTATGATTTTGTTAAATGTTTCCACAGTATTTTAGGTTAGAACATAGATAAATAGTAAGTAAAAACGTAGTTTATAAATTTAATTTAAAGTGATTTTGCTCATCATAGTTTGACATTTTTCTGACATAGATGGTTGAATAGTGGCGCACACCAATCAGAAGTCAAGTTCAAACTCGCGCATGCGCAATGTGCCGAAAATTCTAATATTTTTTTAATCAAAATTGAAAAATTCAAAAATAAAGCCAATAAATTTCCAAAAATTATGACCAAACCCAAAATAATTAGAATATTTCTAAAATTTATAAAAATTTTACCTTCATGAGAACCTCCTTCTGCGTTTGCGTTTTTATTTCGATTTGTTTATGATTTGACGACCAAACTATCAAACTTCTTTCATGTTTTTCGTCGTGTTCTTCGAGTTATTTATTTAGATAATAAATTTCTGTATCGGTACATAACCACAAACATTCGGCCGCTTTCTAGGACAATCTTATTACGTATTAATAAGTCTTGCTTATTACAAATACGTTATACTTTCCTATCGATAACGACGGCTACGACGACGGCGGCGCAGCTCCGATGAAGACAATTAAATTACGATTGAAAAATGGTTTTCCCCACTTGCTCGAATCCACAATCAATGGCACATTAATTAACCAACGCCGAGTGCAATTAATCCAATTATGTATACATAAATTCTAGCTTGCTTTCGTAGAGGTTATGTACATCAATTATTAACGTTGTCCTTTCAATCTTATTAATTATCACACGTCATTTTTTCTATGGCTTGTGCAGCACTGCACACGCGAGAACATCAACGACAAGCTCAGGTGGTTTACGAACTAATTAAGATATAATTATGTTATTACACAAGAACACGAGATATATTCTGGATGTTAGATTTTTAGAACTTACACTATGTGTTTGATAATTTTTTTATTTGTAATCACACCAAATCACACGCACAAAGAATGAGGTTAGAATTGCATAGAAAGTTAAGTGCCGTTTAGTGACGGTAGTGGCGCTTGTGGTTGAGTTTTTAACGCGGGAATTTTAAATGTTATTACTTTAGAATTAACTAAAACTTAAAAAAACTTTAAGGTTAGGAACATAAACAAACTTAATTGCGTTTTAGACAAAAACGTAACCTTATTTTTTATGGAATTTTATAATAAAACGCAGAATCTTATAGGTTTTTCCCTGAAAATCTTTATAATTAAGAATATTCTGGACTTTAAACGTTTTGTTACTCAATAATCGTTTCAAAGTACTTGAAATAAATATCTAATACATAAATATCATCAAAGTAATAATTATATGTTGACATACATACCGATTCTGAATAACAAATACACTAATATCGGATTTAGTTTCTCAGAATAAATATTTCCTACGTTGCGCATGTACACGTTAGTATTTTAACCCTGGCGGTCGAAATGAAAGAGCAGGAAAAGTATACCTAAACAATTATTATTATTGTTATTATCATCATACTCGAATTTGTAATAATTAATGGCGGGCGTTCAAACGCGGGCAAAATGCTCTTACTGTGAGACTCATTGTGAGACATTCGAGTGTGGTGACCACTGCGACGACTCCTCGCCGACGTTTCCATCCCTTTCCAACACGTCGCAGGACCTCGGAAAATTCAACGTGAACATATTCGTCGAACGCGATTAAATATTTAACAGCGACCGGCATTTTCACGGCTAGCCGATGTGAAAACGGCTTAGTTTCGCGCCGGAGTTCCATTGAAACGGTCAAGCGGTCACGTATCGTCCTGCGAGTTAGTCCTGGCGAGTTCAGTTGACGTTTTGAACTTGAGCGCTATGCACGAAGCTTCAGACACCAGCGGGTTACTACATTGTGTTGCAATATTTTTTTACTAAACTTTTTCACTTCAAGCGCAGGATGTGACTGTTGTGTGTGTGGTTCAAGAATTTTAATGAACTCGATGGTTAAGAAGACAATTAGTTCGCGCCATCCGCGGCATTGTTTACATCCTTGTGATTTACGAGCGTTGTTGAATTATACCTAAAGAGACGCTTCTTAATTTTGTTAACGTGAGTGGAATATGGGAATCTGTCTAGACACAGGTAATTTTTTTTAGTTTTAATTTTTTCGGAAATTTCTAACCAAAAAAATATCAATATTTGGTAATTTTTTTGTTTAAATATTACTAAACCGTTTATTAAATATTAATGTATTATTATTCTGCGTAATGACGAAATTGACAATGAATAATGTCGACAATGAACTTAGTTGATAAAACGCAGGTCTGCGCGCACATGAAAACACATGGAGAAAACGCCAACACATCCTCGTGGAAAACATGGGTTTTAATGCGAACGTTCTTCATATATAATTCACAACCTACACATTTACAACCGCGGGAAAAATCGATTAACGGATAAGGGCAATTTGTGCAATAACAACAATAAAAAAATCAAACAAGTTGCTATGACAAATGAGAATGACAATAATACAAACCTTGTTTAATCGCTTCGAATAATTCAAATTTTCTTGTTTTATTCTTATCTTATAAACAATCACTTTGTTTTTAATGTTTTTATTGCATTTATTGTTGTCAATTATCAAGTTTTAACAAGTCAGTACGAAACGTACAAAACATTTCACCACACTTCACTTTTTGTATTAAATTTTAGGTTAAAAATCCTAATAACTCACCTCGTTTTGTTGAAATTCATATAAAACATTAAATTTATTTTGTTTTTTTTGGTTTTATTGCGCAGTATTGATATGTTTCTTATTAGTTATCGTTGTAAATAATGTACACACTTAATATTTATGTTGTTAACTTTGAAATTGTTGATGAACCGTGATGAACTTAGATGAACAGCAAAAAATACGCTCTAAACTTGACAAGAAGAAACTGACATGTCATAGGTGTAGGTAGAGTTGCATAGTTTACCAAAAATTGACAAAGAAATTAATAAAATATAAACTATTATTATTGTTTATAGTTTATAGTTAACGTGATATTTTTAAATATATAATTTTAATATTACGAATTTCAAGAAAAATTAGTTTTAATATAATAGATATATTTTAGATGTTTGTAAAGTTGCCTACACCACAAAAAGTGTCAAATTTTACTCAAAACAATTTCAGATATAGTTTACACTAGTTCCTACCACATTTGTCCTTATTATATTTAATTAAATAACATAAAATTAAATTTTACTAATATACCATGTCTTTTTATTTTATAGTTCTAAATAAAAACAACTGTCAAATTTTTAGTGTTAAAACAGTTGCCTATTTAACAAAATTTAACAATTTCTTAAATACAATTTAAAAATTATAATTAAAAGCGGTAATTTTATTTTTTTTTGTACTGTTTTTATATTATATTTCAACAACAAATTATTCGTTGTAAAAAGTCATTGATTAAAAATCACTGATACATTTAACGTGCAAGTAAAGTTGCCTACTCTACAAAAAACATTATAAACATTACTAAACATTACAACATGATTACAACATTTACAAACAGATTATATTAATTAGTGATTATCCATTTTTTGTGATAATAAACTAAATTCTTGTAAAAAAACAATTTTTTTCTAAGTAACAAATGTTTTTGACAGCGTTTATTGATAAAAAACTAAAACAATAGTTTTACTTAAACACCCTATACAATTGACACTAATAATTTTTATTATAACAATTATTACTTTCAAAAAGATACTTAAAACAATTAATAAATCATTGAGTAAAAAATTAAAAATACTTCTTGTAAGTTAGGCTACCAAACATACACCAATTTTTAATTTTATAAAAAAAAATAATTTTACACCATAGTAAAAACTTTTAAATTATTTTTAAAATAATAAAATAATTTGTAATATTTTTAATATTATTTTGTATTTAATTAATCTATAATTACTCTAATATTATTATTTTTTAAATTTTTGCTAATATATAGGCAACTAATTATACATTAATATTTATTTTCAATTGTTTTAAACAAGTTGTAACGCCGTTAAATGTATTTAAACTAAATATGACAGATGACAACTCATTTCCACTCAATAATTTACATAAATCAATATTTATTTGTTTGTTGTTTAAATATTTACAAATATTTACAATGTGATATTTAAAAAATTCATTGTATTCGTCAATATGCATGATTAACAAATCAACATTAACGTTAATTGTCAGATATCGTGACAAACCAAGCGTGGAAAAAGTTGAGAAATGTTGAGTGTACAAATCTTCCCCAGCCATCAACATAAAACGATTGAAACCGGCAATAACAATTAATCATCCTACCAGCAAAACGAATATTAGCTATTTGAAAAATGTTGATATTACATAAATTCAGAAAATAAAAAATTAAGGTTATGATTTTTAGGTTATGTCATTTCTTAAAAGTTAACATTACTTATAATAATTACACTTACTACTAAATTAATTATAATTATTAATAAAAAAAGATAAATTTGATATTGGTTCAATTACTTTTTACTTCTTTGACTTTTTTGATGAAACAGTTCATTTCTGGAAGCTTTTTAGTTGTAACATCAAATAGAATATGATAGACTCGACCTTAGAGCACGTAAAGTACAGTTGTTAGGGTGTATATAAGGTCAAGGTGTCAACAATCACAATGTAGACCGTTAGCAAACGTTAGGAATATCGGGAGAGTAATATAACATAAAGTAACGCCCTCACACAATTGTTTACTGAACTCGACCGTGCTAGAAACAATTGCGCGATGTGCGCGCATTATTGATTCACGCAATTGTTTTTGTCGTTTTGATGATTGTTATCATATCACATTAAAACACTAAAACGTTTATAATTATTTATAATTAGTTAGAAAGTTTACGTTTGATAAAAATAAGTCATAACCTCAATTTATAACCTCAAACTTTGTTTTTATCTTGATAACAAAACAAAATTTTAAAAAATAAATAAAACTTGTGTTCAAGAAAACAAAACACAAACAAACAGAAAAATAACAGTTAAAGACTACGTTTGTTTACTGAAAAACAAAAGTTTTAGAAATTTTAGGTTAATTTAGTGCATTACTGCACAACAGGTGAACTCAAAAACACAAAACACGAATATGCTAATTTGTTGCAATAAATTTAATCAGGGACGTTTGCCACTGCTTCGATTTAACATTTCGTAGCGTCAAGTTATTTTCGTTGCGCGTTAAATCGCGATTTACATAAACGTAATTGGCAAACAGGTTAAACTAGCGGATATTACAAAAAAATACTAAAACATTAGGTTATGTTTGGAACTACAACCTAACCTAAATTTAACCTAAAAATGACGTTTTTTGTTGAACTGAAATAATAATATACAATTTTGTAATTTCCAGAACAAAGTGATGGTTCACAAGCATTCGAAGAAGGAAGAGAAACTTGGGCACGCAATAGCGCACGAAATAACGACACAAGGACCGTCGTCACACCCCCCGACGGCCAATTTCCAATGCACAACTCAAGCCCCGTCCAATTCGAAATGCCTAAAGTACCTGTTATATTCGTTTTGGGTATGTCACTTACATAACCTACAAAACCACCAACATAACCTCAAAATGTTAACATTAACTTTAATTAAATTCGAATATTTTACGTGTAGGAGGTCCTGGCAGCGGAAAGGTGACACACTGCGACAACCTGATGGAGGAGAAAAAGGGCATCGTTCACATTAACATGACTGACCTACTGCAGCAATACGCGATTGGAAATGGTAAGTTGGTTGCAGCAATTCACCCCGTACTTATGTAATCAATGATTAATGATCCGACTGCCGTATGACATCTTCATTATTGCTTATTGTGGTTGTTCCACCGCAATGTCCATCTTACGTCTTACATGTTGTGTCACACACACACACCGTCAATGTTGTCAACAACGATGTTAAATTGTTTCTTTTTCATTGCTATAGATGGTCAGAGCAGCCTAATCAATATTGGTAATATAAACAACGAAGGTAAATTTTTATTAGCAAATGAGTGAGCATGCAACGACAAAGTAAAAGGGTTATTTCTCTGACGCATACAGGACCTGACAGAGATTGTTGAACTTAAGCTCAAATTTTTTTAAAGCTAGTTTTTGTAGTTTGCAGACAAATATGAACATTAAATATTTATTCAGAGTTTAAGAGTTTTTTTATAAGGTTGACACGAGTTTCTTTTGTTTTTAATCCCGTTTTGTTTGTATGCAAATTATATAGCGTTTTTCTTTTGTTTTTATAGCATTTTTAGATATTATCAACGTACATGACCAGAATTAATTAGTTTTAATTAACATTTACGCTTTTGAGTAGTTTTAGTTAATGATTTTCACTTAATTGACGGTATAAAACGATTAATTACATTTTAGTTTTAATTTTAGTATGTTGAGTTGCATAACTACATACATTTTATATACATACAAATTTGAGGTTAAACATCACGTGGTTTACGGTGTTCAAGTTTGTCAAACTTTGTTTGGTTATCACCACGTGATTATTATTGTGACGTCACTTGAAATAACTCAATATAGGCAAACAAACATACAAGAAAACACATTGATTTGACCAGAAAACAAAACATTTTCAAAACTTTCTAAAACAATCATTTGTTGTGGAATGAACCAAAAAAAAACAAATGAGATTCGAAATCAATAAAACTTTGGCCTGAAAACAAAACAAAACAAATGAAATTACAGTCGAAAACTGTGATTATGGTTCTTTTGTTTTGTTGATTGTCTGGAACGAAACAAATGAAATATCAATATCAACAAATTTACTTGTCACTTGTTATTTTCGAGTGGAATTAAGATATTTTTGTGATTACTTTATAATTTATTTGTATTATTTATTTATTGTTGCTTGTTGCGTTATTTTTGTCTGGCCTTGTTTTAAATCGTTGACTGTTTTATTGACTGTTTGATTGCTGCGGGTGTAATGTACTGTTAAGTGTTGGCTTATCATCACAACCCTTAACAATCCATTCATAACCTCATAGAAGTCTCATTATTCTCATTAATCTCATTAGTTTCATTGAAATTCATTGAAAAATCAATCAAATAATATCATAAAGTAATGAACCTTCAATATTTGAGCCGATGGTGTAAATAAATTATGAATTTTGTTTGGTTATGTATGAGGAAATGCGTAGAATATGATTGGTCATTGACCGTTCGATTTTTTTTGGTTATGTTTTCAGATATGCAAGACTTTGGTATGCTGTCCAGTAAAACAGTGACTGAAGTTTTGATGCTTGAAATGAAGATGTCGCCAACAGCCAAAACTTATCTTGTGTCTGGTTATCCACGAAATATGAGGGATGTTGTGGAATATTCAGAAAAAGTAAGTTATCTTATATATTTTTTTAATGTTAAGTTAAAGTTTTGGTTAGGTTAAGTTTAGTTTTTTGTGGTAAATTACAAAATTAGTCTATTACCGACATTTTTGTTCGGCTATTCGCCACCAGGTCCTTCAAGTAAGGTGGTTTTAGTACCCGCAAAGTATATCTACTAAAAAATACAAAGTACAAAATACTTTTTGAGGTTATATTCAAATTAAACTAGCTTTTATTTGTGTTTTAGGTTCTTTCAGCTGTTATTTTAAGGTCAAATGAGGTTATGTTATGTTTTATTGAGTTAAAGCTATTTTCTCAAACATTTCATGTTGTTTTTATGTTTTACTCAAATTAAACTTGTTTGTCGTTTGTTTAAACTGTGATATGTCTATTTTTTGTGGTTAACTTAGGTTAAATTCAAGTTTTTTGAGGTTAGACACAGTGTAAAGTTGTTTTCAGATAGTTTATGCCCGCTTTTAGTAAATTCAATATATAAATGATGATTATATTTAACAAAACAAGTGGTAGTTATGATATTCGTCGATTTATCAGGTGTTTGTCGCTTATTGACGTATAATATTGACGTAAAACCATATTAACCATGTTTTTAGTGTGAGTAGTCAAATTTATATGTATTATAAATATTGATTTGTTGCCTCAAAACACTTACAAACTCAATATTATTAATAGTCACACTTTAATACACACAAATAAATTTTTTAAATTTTTTTTAAAATAAAATTTTAATAAAATCGACGGTAAATAAATTCATAACTCTGTACAATTATAAATAAATCACAGTAAAATATTACTTACACTAAATTTTCTACTTCTATTTTAAAACAGCTACTTAATTAATTATAATTCCAACAACCACAACAAACAAAACATAACCAAAAAAAGAATTTTAATTCGTTAATACTTACGGCCGTTTACCGTTGTTGTTTCTTCCAATTCTGCCCTTCAAACCTGCTATATTTAACCCCTATTACATCCAAGCAAATAGTTATTCATGCAAATGATTCGTGGCGTGTTAGTGCTCGCATTTATTTCGTTTCTTATCCAAATCCCGCGGCACGCCCTTTCATTCTAATTTGTACGACGCGCGCTTTCAGTTCTAACGCGGCATTTATGCAAATCCAACAAATCGTTTGGCGAATATTGCGTGCGCCACCAATCACTTAAATGTTGATTACATGCCGCTGGCCTCTAGGGGCTTGTTAAGATACAGCCATAAAAAATATGACGTTCGTTCGGATTGTTTGCGTTGCATTTTCCGCATACCGCATGCAATTGAAAGCGTCACACACTATCACCAAACATGCATTTTCCATTAATTCACTTAACAACAATTTATACAACTTTATTACATTTATTACAATTGCAGTAATTACGTTTTTGTATCAAGACGCGTTTGACATATTGTAATATAATTTTAGGTTATGATGTTTTAGTGTGAGTGGTGGAAAGTTCTGGAAAGTTTATCAAACACGTGGTAATTAATTTATATTATTAATTAGCAACTAATCGAAGTGAAAAATCAATAGAATTTGTACGACGTTGCAAGAAAACTAAACGTTTTTTTGTGGTAATATTCCGTAGAATTATTAACTTGTAATTAAAGTGAAAAAAGTGGGGTTAGGTGAGTTTTGATGACACGTTATTTAATTAAGTTTATTAGTACAGAAGTAAAAGCTAATAAAACATAAGGTAATATTGTTTTTTATTGTTCATTTATTAATTTTTGTTTAATTATTGAGTAGAACTTTATTTAAAACAAAAGTAATTAAAATACTTACAAAAATTTAGTGTATGTTAAGTTGTCTATATTCACCATATGATAAATGATGTCATTTGACTGCATTTGACTGCATTTGACAGAAAGAAATTAGGTGTTTCTGGTTGCCTACATGAAAATCAGCTGATTGCAATCAGATGCACAGAATCTTAAATTCTAAAATCCAAAAAACAATAATTAATTACTAAAATTAATTATAGTCTTCATTCATTTGTATACCAGTGTAGAACTACGCACACGAATTGATTATTTTGTTTCCCTTGCTCACCCTACTCTACCCTATACCTCACAACCCCTCAACCACCTCAACAGTGTTGACCAGCGTTCACACATGACAGAACCGTGAATGTTCAATGTCTATTCGATATCGATCGGGTGAAGTGAGTGCATGGCCAGGGTGAAATAATTGATTTATTTTATATTCTGATGATGAACGAACAGACACGAAATTGTCTGCTGCGCATCTACATCCACAACAATAAAAATAAAAAAAACTTACTGGACAATAACATTTGATTTTTCACAACAATACAATTCAAAACAATCCCATTTTTTATTCACTATAATCTAGATAGATAATGGCCGCTAAAGAAACGAACTAGTATTAGTAATAATGGCATTGCGTGCCTATAGTTTCCACTAAACTGTCCACCTTGGTATGCATTTCAGTTCGATTCAAATTCAAGCGAGGATCAAGCGATAACAAAATAATGCACTAAACTTGAAACCGGTTTTGAAACGAAACGTAATTGCACATTGAGTTTTCGGTGTTATCACAACATCGGGAAGGGGTGCGACAATAAAAATGGCACGCTACCTCAATGCCATTACGCACAGAACCGGATTTAGTTTTATAGAAATTGGATTTATATAAAATAAAGTTTTATTTGCGTGACAAATGGTTGCCTTTTATGATAAATGATAAGATTGAGTTTGACTGTAGGCAACCCAAAATGCAGGCGTGTGTATAAAGTGTCATGATTGTAATTTAGCGAAAATGTTGTTTTGTACTCCAACTCTGTGAACATGTGCCTTTGCTGCGCAGTTAAAGTCATTTGTTATAACCACCCCCTACAGTGAAAGGGCATAATATTTCTTTTGTATGCAATAAAAATGTTTTATACAAAATAAATGAGTGTAAACCCACGTGAGCATACATATTATACTACATTAAAAAATAATTTGAAGGTTATGTTACGTTGTTCTAGAAAAACAACATCAACAAACGCTGATAAAAATCTTTGTTTATTTTGTTTAGTTTTATAATGTGATTTGTTGGTTTTGTTCACAGATACAAGTAGTAAATGGCGTTGTGTTGATATCATGGCGACAAAAAGTCCTCGAACGACAAATTGATTATGGTGCCAAATTAGGACAAGTCGTCCTGTCTCTAGCTCGCATGGAACTCAACAATTTCTACAAAAACGTAATGCCCGTCGCGGATTATTTCGACCAAAGCAATATGCTGATATCAGTCAACGGCGAACGCCATCCCGGTGATGTTTATAAAGATTTCCGGTCGTCTATATTCCGAATATTGGGGATGCAAGACAACCCACCGATATTTTCAAACGGTAAAGTCGCTTCTGTACCAGAAGATGTTACAATGGAATTGCCAACTATTGTAAGTTGTAACCCTTGTAGCTTTTAATGTTCGAATGTTTAATTTATTTTTTGTTTTTTGTTTGAGTAGCCTGCAAAAGCAGCACCTCCAGCTGTTGTACCGGTGCCGGTGCCAGTACCTGTAGTACCAGTACCTAAACCACGGCCAGAAAAAATGATCCAAGCTCCACAACGACAAGACTCACCACGACCAGCAACTCAAGTGATATCAGTATCATCACAAGAATTACCACCTTCGTATAGATCGCCGTTGAAACCAGGCATACCTAATGTTTTGTGGATTATCGGTGGGCCAGGCAGTAATAAAGCTACGTTATGTACCCAAGCTGCTAAAGACACAGGGTGGACTCATATCAGTTTGGGGCGGTTGTTACGCGCCACTGCGGAACCTCCAGATCCTAAACCTGGAAGTGACGCGGCGAAAATCCGTGATTGTATCGCTGGAGGCGAGTTAGTACCGCAGGATATTATTATGAAGTTAATGGAATCACATATAGCTGCTAATAGTAATTCTCCGGGTATTATTTTGGATGGATATCCGAGAAATATGACGCAAGCCAATGAATTTGAAGCCAAAGTAAGTACAATGTTGGTATTCGTACAAAATATAGCCTATGACCATCCTAAAGTTATTCTTTTGACTTCCTGAAAATTTCATGACAATCGGTTCAGCCGTTTCGGTGCCTATACGGAACATACCCACAAATATACATACTTCCATTTATATATATATATATATATATAGATTAGTAATATAAACAGAACCTTACCTCAAAACTTCAAAAGGAATTATTGATTTATAAGTAAAAGGAGTTTAGTTATTTTGTTAAGATCAAAACATATTAATGATGTCAAAGTGTGTTGTGGGTTGAATAAGTACATCGGATAAAAACTATGTCTACAAACTGATGACTAATTGGATGAGTTTTGTAGCTTATACAGGCTCAATATTTACAGAAATAATTACGATACAAATGACAAACAATGACAATTGCTCATATTAACAAGAAACTGTAAACATGACTACTTCGTAGTTTTGTTTGTCGCGATCGATGTGTAACACCACACTTTGTCACTTTTTTAACATTTGTTAACATTAAAAACAAAACACTAACCACTAAGTTTTGTTTCAGTACAAACAAAAGCCGACGTTGATTCTTCTTGATTGTTCAAAACTGCAATTAGGTCGAGGACGTCTTGATGACAGTGTAACAGCGTTTAGACGACGTTTAGAAATTTTCCGACAATCATCGTTACCTATGCTAAAAGCAATGGATGATATTGGACGTCTTACGATTGTAAGTATTCAATACTAACTAACTATTAAGCTTTGGAATAGTTTAAGAGGTTAAATTCATAACCTTATTTTGTTTAATTTATTTCAGGTGGATGGTGATACAGACACAGCACCAGTCCAACAAGATTTCCGTAACGTCGTGCGTGAACACATCCAATATTTAAAAGACAAACCATCCGCTAATGGTAATGGTTTACCACAAGGTAAACCTTTGCCAAACGGAATACAAAACCCAACCAGAAATGACGCACCGCCGGCAATGAATGGTCATGGACCTGTCCGAAGGCAGGAAAGTATGCAAGTGCAAGATCTAGAAGCTGAACCCATACAAACCCTAAGTCAACAAGTTCAAGGCATGGGTAATGGTGTTTTGGCCAATGGGGTAAACCATGCACGTAATGGCGTCGCTAACGGTCATGCTATTGGCAATGGTTACGCTCAGAATAAGTTTAGTCAATTGGATTTGGAACGACAACAAAATATTCGACAAATGTACGGAGAAGTTAATTATATGGATGGACACATTTAAACAAAGCAAAGTGCAAAACGATATACAATTTCTAAATCTTAACCTAAAATTTATGAAACAAAAAAACTTCATGACACAATATGTACGATTGCATTAAGTGCGTGCATGATAAATGTTCTTTTATGTAGAACAGAACAGGTAGTGGTGCAAATTTGTGATAAAATAAAATACGGGACTCAATATTTTGTAATACAATAATTAAAATTATTCACATTCATTAAATTGCATACTGTTAGTGTTTGTGGATTTAATATAAATCAGAGATATTTCTAAATAGTTACACATTATGAAGTTAGGTTAAGGTCTTTACAAGAAATCAAAATAATGAAAGTATTAGCTGTTCCATTGGTAGGTTTTATATTTAAAGAGAGCAAATTATTGAAAGTTTAAAGATTTTTGATGATTATCAGGGTAAAATAATGAATTACACAAAAGAATAAAAACAGGGTGTTATTAATTTTAGCACAAAATAAGTTTTTGTAATTTAAAACAGAAAAACATAACCTACAACCATTTAAAAGGTTTGAAATTGTCATTTTTTGTTATTTTGTGAGGTTATGTTATTAATTTTAGAACAAAATAACATAAAGACCTTAAATTTTTGACGTTATGTCGAAAAATAAGAAAAACACCCTGTATATTATTGTACTACTTTAGAAATAGTCAAACTGCAAATATTTTTTACAAAAACTACAAAATTTGCTCTTCAAAAAAAATATTTTCATATCAACTTAACTTATAAAACTTATAAAAATAAGTTAGATCAAAATTAGAGATACTTGTACGTATTTTGTGTCAATGACAAAGTGATGTATACATTTGGTGCTCTAAAACTTCTTCACTCACTCGATTCTCAACCAACACTCTACATAAATTAATAATATTGTTAATTTTACACGTAACAATTAGTATTTACTAATTAATTAAGCAAGTGCACTTAAATCAACAGATTTTACAAACGTAAATAAATTTGTAAGAATTTTTATAGTCATAATAATCCGTAAATGCAAAGTAGCTAATTATTATTATCTATTTACAATTACGAATTATTTATTGTAATGAAAACACACATATTTTGTTCTTTTTCATTGAATGATTATGTTTTATATTAATATTAACTTATTAATTAGTTTAATAAAAAGCAGCATATGAATGATTGTGTTTTATTTTTTGAGGTTAAATTTTTTTATTTGTTTATAATAATTTTTTAAATTATTAGTAATTAATGACTTTCACAAATATGGAAGTCTTAACCTCACATTAAAAACGGACGTATATTTAAACATATTTATGATTGATGAGGTGACTTCATTTTTATATCTTGTTAAATTAAATTTGAATTTGTAACTTTAATAAATTTAAATGTTTAATTTAGTTTTGTTTATTATTTTATTTTATTTAGTAAAACTTACAGCCTTAATTGTAAGATCACTGTCGGGCTGATTTTTGTTGATGTGGTGATTCATCGAGCTTCTTTGGCGGTCAGTTTTTCGATTAATTCTTGCAGGGGTAATAATTCACGTCGTTCGATTAACACAAATTCCTTTAACAAAACAATTTTTTGTTAGATTATTTTGGTTTAAATAAGTTTATAAGTTTAGGTTTGTTAAATTTGGAAATTTGGTTTTGAGGTTAGAAAATTTTTTTACCTGCACAAAAAATATGAAATGTTTAAACGATGTATTCAAATGCGCTTCTTCTCCGAGTTGTACAACTTCACTGAAGTGTTGATAATAGATGTGGGCGTAAACTCGAAAGAGTCGTTTCGAAATTGTTTTGGCGATTGATAGAAAATTCTTTGGAAATGGTACACCTGTAAAGTTGAATTCGCAAATATAAATGAACAGTTGAAATGAACAAATGAAAGTTTTGGATTTTTGACATTTATGTGCTTGCGCACAATGTACCAAATATCTTATAGGTCTTATACTACCACCAGCGGAAGTATACGAGTAGTAAATGACTGAACCAAATTACGTTATAAACTTGTTGTGTATATATACACTAACCCAATCAAACATAGTGTCTTATGAAGGCGCTCAGTTCACTATACGTGCATGTGTTGGTAAACAAAACAAAGTTTATGCGATTAGCGCGAGCGGATGAACTCCGCAACGTAATTCACGCCGCTTGCACAAAGTTAATAAACATTTTCGTTGATTGCGGGCAAACCAATTGACCGATTTCGATGCGCCTTTCGACAGCGTCCTTTTCGCAACTAATAGAATGGATCAGTATTTTCAATCAAATGAAAAATTGCTCAACTTTAAATTTTTATATTTTAACCTCAAAATTAAAAAAATAATAATTAAGGTTTGGTATAACCGAAACTATAAATCCAACACCCGAAAAATAATAAATAAAACAAAGAAATTGATTAAATTAATTATTCATCGTCATACGGTCATAGTTTATTGAAAACAAGTCCAACTTACCCATCCGGTATGTTCACACAGATGTAGGTCATGCAACCATCCTTTTCGTTTCAATGCGGCAATGAAAATATCGATCCCGACTTTTGTGTGAAAGCAAGACCAAATTCGTTGAGCCATCCACACCACTTTCGCCCTTCAATTCGAAAGGATAACACCAGTTTCATCCTGATTCCTACTATAAAAAAACGGTGGCAAATCGTAAAAAGTGACGAGTGACCGAAAACAAAATTATAAATATGGATACGGAGGAGGTGAATATCAAAATTCTAAAATTATATTTTTGTAATCGTCCCACAATAACACACAGCATCTGGTGCTTGTACATCGTGGCAAAACGTAGATAGGTCAATAGCATATAAATAGAAAGTCATGAACTTCACCCATTTTCCGTGTTCATCGTCAATGAAATTAACTCAGAACCATGATCACAAGTCACGAGAAACTATACTGAATGTTTAAACACCGAATTTTAAGTTTAAATTGATCAAATTCATCAAAAATTAAACAAAAAAATGTCTCCATAAAAACATACGTAATGTTGGTTGCATACATTAAAATATAATTTTTAGTTTTCTGTTGATATCAGTTGATATTGATTGAAATTTATGATTGAAATACAAAATTAACGTCATTGTTTATAATTTTAATGTAACCGGAATTAACTGTCAAAATTACCCAAATCAAATTCGTAAATTTTTAATGATTTCAACGTTAAATCACTTCTTGTGTGGATTTTGCTGCTAAAATTGTGAAAAATAAAATTCAAGTAACCATTACCGACATTTCCGGCGTACAAATTTAATTAACCTACTACATAACTATGCTCTCTGCAAGTTGTGGCTTTGCATGTGCAGGAACAAACCCGGTGAGCAATTAAACATCAAAAAAATCATAAAACAAAAAGAAACTAATTACAATTTATAGGTTATAACTTTAAATACTTAACTTAACACAACTAACGAACCGTAATACCTAAAAACCCCATCAAACATCAAAAACTTTTAAAGTTTAAAAGTTTTATTACCTGCACCACGCTTATTATTAATATTATTGATATTAATATTATCAAAACATAACCTTATCTCAAAGTATCTACAAATATTTGATTGTGTTGTGTTTTAAAACTTTCAAGTGTTTTATTCACACTTACAAGTGCCAAATGACTTCAACTATGACTCGTTCGTGAGCTGTATATATTGCTAAACAGCTATTTCCTCTCATTGGCAGTAACACGTCTGCTCCTGCTCGTTTTTCGCGTTTGCCTTCAGTTCGCAAATTTTCAAACATACGCACGTCTGTCGCCTTGTTGATTTCACCATTGAAACATGCACAACGTCCTGTAGTTGCTGAATTTGCGTCGGTAACATTGAAACTATAAATTCAGTAGCAATCGCGGCGTAAGTGCTTAGGTTGGATGAACAAGACCGCGCGATTTCTATTATTTTATATTTAGTCGTGCTCGTACGTTTCGCTGTATCGGTCACAATGGCGCAGGTAAAATAAAATTTATAAATTTTAAACTTTAAAGTTACATAACTTATTAATAAAACTATAAAAAAATAGCGTTGTACTGTATACAAAGTAATCAAAGTGTTGTTTGTTGATTTATAGAACAAACCAACTTTCAACTGTCCAATCATCTGGGTGCTTGGTGGTCCAGGATCTGGAAAAGGCACACAATGTGATAAGATCGTCGCTAAATATGGATTCGCACATTTATCCTCCGGTGATCTGTTACGTGCTGAGGTAAATTTACCATTAAAACATCCTACACATAATTTGTGTTGTAATTGTTACGTGCCTTATTTTGATAAAGTGCCATAATTTATGTGAGTTCTTAAGTTAAGAAAAAATATTAATGTTTTAGGTAGCAAGTGGCTCGTCCCGAGGTAAAGAACTCACTGAAACAATGGAAAAAGGCGCGTTGGTGCCAATGGAAGTAGTTTTGGATCTTTTACGAGAAGCGATGATTAAAACCGATAACCCAACTGGTTTTCTCATCGATGGTTATCCTCGTGAAAAGATCCAAGGCATACAATTCGAAAACTCAATCGGTTACGTCGATATCGTCCTTTTCTTTGATTGTTCCGAAGAAACGTTGACGGCTAGGTTGTTGGGACGTGCCGCTACATCTGGTCGTGTGGATGACAACGAAGAAACAATCAAGAAGCGTTTGGTTACTTTTAGTACATTTAACAACGAAATTGTTGAGCATTACGCACCAAAACTGAAAAAGGTTAATTGCTTACATTATTATTTACTGTTTATTATTTATTATTAAGGTTTTTAGTGTAGTATAACGCGTTTTACGGAGTTTTACCTTATTGAAATGAACATAACCTGAAATTTTTAATTTTAGATCAACGCTGAACGTAATCCTGATGATATTTTCGCTGAAGTCGTTGAATATTTGGATGCACTTGTGAATAAAGATGCTGCTGCAGTCGCACAATAAATTAATTTACGTCTTATCACTTAGAAGTCAATTGAATTGAAACGATTCGAATATAAAGCGTTAACACTTGCATGTGTAGTGTTGTGATGACTTGTCAAACATAAAATGAAGTACAAAATATTCTGCAATAAATACAATTAAGTAATATTTAAATTTGAATATATATTATGTTTATTTTAATTATAATTATCGTTTAGTACGTTAAACTACACAAACTATTAGTGTTTTTAAATCAAAAAATCGAAAATAACAAATCAGCTGATTATTGGTGTTCGGTGTGTTGCCTACAACAAATTGTAACTGATCCTAATCCAAACATCTGTTTCGTTTTTTTCCTTTTTTTCGATTATTCTTTTTATATTCCCGACAATTCTCACGTTCTCCTACAAAATAAACAACAAATTAATAAGTTTATTTAGTACTTCAGTGTTAATCATCACCTGAGTCATCATAATCTTCACAATTGGCGTCTAAATATTTGTTTCTGTATTTATCCGGTGGTGTTGGGTACAATTCACACAACGAAGACATTTCGTGTCGACAATTAACAATTTTCCAGGTTTTAGTGTCTTCTAACACCACGCAATCGTCACTTTTAATCACATTTCGGGGTTGTCCAGGACTCCACGCTCGATATTTGTAACAATCGATCGGATCCCCTAATGGTGTTTGGTATTTTCCTTCGGTTTGTCGGTCTTCTAAACCAACATACGCAGCTTTGTACCAATCTTGTAATATTACCAGTAGTTTAGATAAAGAAACAGTGCGTGTTTCTGATAGAATATGAGCTAAATCACTGTATAAGTCTTGACAGTTCTCCACAGCAGCGGAATAATTTAATTTCGTATGAATTAACCGGAAAACTCCTACGGATTTTATACAAGTTGAGTTTTCCAACACTGAAATTTGTTTATCAATTAACAACTTAAGTTAATTTATAATTTATTAATTGAATACACCTGTAACATTTCCGTAGGAACTGTAATAATCAAAGAGTGTATCGTTAATTAATCCTGTAAAATTATTCATTTCAGGACATCCAAGAACTTGACAATTGTAGTTTGGACGTTTGTTACGTCTTTTTGCAGCTTCAGGTGGACTGTAGTTGAAAGCCAACGCGTTTTTTTCACCGGCGTATGTTGAGCATTCTTTTAAAGACGACACTGACACTCTACCGATTGCGGGAATATCGGAACGACGACAGTTTTTTATTTTGTAAAACTTTTTAACGCGTTTTTCTTGTATACAACAAAAACATAGCGAAAATAGTAACAACTGAATCAAAAGGTTTGTTAAGTTACACATTCTTTGAGTTAGTAAACGCACTGTAAGTTTAAAGTTAGGTTAGGTTTTGATCAAATAAAATTTTAAGAGTTTTGATGGGTTTATTCACAAAACATTGTTTATTGATCAAAATTTAGTTCACTATTAATTAATTTTTGTTCCTGGCAAGTCAGTAAATTATCTTTATTAACGGTTGTCCTCGTAATCTGTCAAAAACGTCGGAAATGTTAAACTAAATTGTAGGAAACTGTAATTACCATTTGAAGCAGTTAGTGCGCAGGGCAGAAATGTCACTCCTCTTTTCTTCAGGGCGTAACGTTAAATTTCAATACGCCCCTGATCTCACGAATACATTAGGGAAGGATTAAACAATAAATTTAAAAATATTTATTTTAATTTTGACAAAATACAATGTGACATTCAACAATTAGTAAACTTTTAATTTACATTATTGGTAGATGACAATGCCGGTTGTTTAAGACGTCACAAACTGTAGTGTTAATTAGTGTTAATTAATATTAATTTAATTTTCTAAAATGTTTCTCACAGCTTCACCAAATATTCTGACATTCATTGCGGATTGTATTCGTGGAAATATTTCATCGGCTGTTTCTTTGCTGGTGTCAAACTAAAATTTTAACCATTATTTTTCACTGTAGGCAACTTTATATACAGTAAACTACATTTTATTGGTTTTAACCTCAAACTATTTCAATTAATGGTAAATAATTAACAATACCAATACCTTTTCTATTTTACTATCATAATTCCTTAAAGTCGAAGTGATCAGCTTCTGATATTGATTCATTCTTGCTTTAATTTCTTGTTTACTTAGATGTGTCATTTTCTGCGCCAATTTTTCAAACATAGCAGCATTGGAACATTTCAATACAATTATTACATCCACAGGTCCGATCTCTTTAATAAACATTTCAGCTTGTTCTTTATTATTTGGAAATCCGCTAATAATGAACCCACTTGTCATTTTTGCTTTTGTTAACATTTCTTCTTTTAAAAGATCTAAAACTATTGTCTACATCGAATAATTAATATTTATGATAATCATTTTAATAATAGTAATATTTGTTATTAATTACATTGGGAATGTATCCGTTTTTCAAATCCAAATTTTCTTTAATAACTCGCCCTCGATCTGTATCGTTGGTTGCGTTCGCTCGAAGTAGATTACTGATCTTGATAACCTCAAAACCATAATTTTGTTGCATAGATTCAGCTTGGACGTCCCGACCGCACCCCATCGCACCAACCAACCAAACGTACGGCACTTTTACGTCTTGCAAAGCAGATAAATCATATGAAAGACGTTGCATCTCTGGTATCTTAAAAGTGAGAGATAAAATGGCAACTTTTTGCGCTTCTTGCAATGAGATTTCATTACGCATTCAGCCGGATTGCGTCTACCATTATGATTACCCATGGTAATTAATTTCAACTTAAATAAATTCCAATACAGCACCAAAAAATAATATATAAATAATTTTGAGTGAAGGCATTCAAACTTTTTTTTTTAATATTTAACAATACAATGTCAAATTGTCGATTTCATTTTTTCAATAACGTTACTAAGGTTACAATCTAATTAAAACAAACAAACAAACAAAATCCTGCACATTAATAATTAGGTAGCCATTGTGTTCATTCGTAATTGAGAGTAATTTAAATCAATTATTTTGAAGGTCTTTGTTATAATTTTAAAGTTTTACCTTGGTTGTCATTGGTTGTCATGTTATATTATGACGCAATGTACGCAACCAAATATACACGAAAACACAAGTCCCGGTAAAACATCGCGAATAACAGCGCACAACACCCAAAATACTCCTAAGATAACACAAGAACAAATTTTGATTATAACTTTTAACTATTTTACAATGGGACAAGGTAAAAGCCAATTTACCGATGAAGAATTACAAGATTATCAGGTAATATCAATAAAATCCTTTGTTTTACATATTATAACCTCTATATGTTAATTAATTTAAAGGACTTGACATATTTTACCAAAAAAGAAGTTTTATAGTAAGTATTCTGAAGTTTTTACCAATTAAATGTGGATATTAATAGTAGAATATTGTGGTTTTTGTAGTGCTCATCAAAAATTTAAAGCTCTAGCACCTGAAAAAGTGGGACACAACAAAAATGCAAAACTGCCAATGCAAAAAATGCTTCAATACCCAGAGCTCAATGTAAATCCATTTGGTGATCGTATTTGTAAAGTTTTCAGTTCTAGCAATGATGGAGACTGTACTTTTGAAGACTTTCTAGACATGATGTCTGTTTTTAGTGAATCAGCACCAAAAGCAGTTAAAGCAGAACATGCTTTTCGTATTTTTGGTTTGTAACTATTAACAAAGCAAAAATTAGGTGTTTTAATACATAATTTGTTTCTTGTAGACTTTGATGGTGATGACATGTTAGGTGCCAATGATTTAAGACAAGTTATTGACAGACTTATCAATACTCATAAGTTAAGTGAACAAGAAATGGAACATTTGATTAGGAATGTGTTGGAAGAAGCTGATTTAGATGATGATGGTGCTTTGTCTTTTGCTGAATTTGAACATATTATTGATAAATCTTCAGATTTTTCAAGGTAATTATTTGTTGTGCACAAAAAATGTTTATTTTAATGAAATAATTCGTTTTTTTATTAAATTACAGCACTTTCCGTATTCGTTTGTAAAGAAAACAAAATACTGCCCATATAAATGTGTTCAAGACCATTACAGTATGAAATTTTTATATTATATTATTTATATGTGATATTAAGTTACAATCTCAATTTTATATTTATTATATACTCATCATAATTAGACTAAGCATTAGTTGGTAGTAATATGTAAATCTAAGATAATGTCATGACATATTTATGATTGTAAATACCCAGGTAATTTCATTCGCATAAAAATGAATGTAGTGAAAAATGATACCAATACACAAATAAAACCTACTGCTGTAATCATTAATCGATTCAATTTTGGTGTTAATGGTGAATGGATATGGTCCAAAACTATAAATCCTAAACCACCCATTGAGAAGAGAAAACTTGATGCTAAACCTTCCATTATGTATTGACCATTTACTCTATAAGGCATGAAAGCAACCTGAATAACAAAAAATATGATATGTAAATATTTATTGTTTATTTGTTTTGGTTTAAAGTAACTTACAGGTCTTGAATGTCCATGTTCATCAGTTGTTGAACCAACACTTGGTGGCTCAACAATAACATCATAGATTATACCTATTAACATAATTTATTATTTATGATATGTAATATTAGTTGTATTTATGATTAGATAACTTACCTCCAGTTACAAGAAAATATGAAACTAAAACAATTGCAAACATTGTTTTGGGTGATGGTTGATGCACCCATGTTGGTTTTTTAATTTTAATGTTCGGGCATTCAAGAACAGTGTACGGTAAAGAGAATAATTTTTCCATTATTATTATTAGTGAAATTAATACAATAAATACGGTTATAAACAATCACAAACACATAAAGTAAATATTTTGTGCGGATAATGTTTTATAACCTCTACAATTTAAATGACAGCAAACGCAAACCAAGAAGACAACGAAGCAGTGCTTTGTGTGTATTGTTAGTTGCCTAACATAACTTTAAAACTTAAGGAGTTTCGCCACTATAAAATCAACATAAAACCACAATAATAACGCAATTAGTATTGTTTGTTCGTAATTTTATTATGCTTATCAATTAAAAATATCAATGCATTCCGAATATGATTAAAAACTTCATCGTGCACACCTTCATAATGAATTGTATGTTCCGCACAAAATTTGTATTGTATCAGCTCATCCTGATAAAACGAAATTTTACACCAATGTAGATTATTCTTTCTGCTATAAGCCTCGCACTTTTTGCTACAAAAATGTACCAAACCACAAGAAGGACAAGCCAATAATGTTTTCCCTTTTCTCAAGCCGCACGTGAAACAAACTTTGTATTTATCAAAATCAATATCAAACTCTGGTACATTCTTCTTCGGTACTAACGGTGTCAACTTCCCAACCATCTCCACTAACTCCTTCTTCTTCTTATCATTCACATGTCCACCTCGTTTTTTCACGAACGCAAACAAATTATGAAGCACTTTACAATCGGTAGGGTCACAAACATTCAAAACCTGATAATAAATTAAATATCTCGTAAACCGCAACGTGTTTGGAAAACTAGTAAGCCGTGACAACTTCAAATAAAACTCATGATCTTGCAATTCGCTCATTCCCGTTCGAAACGCTTGAAACAACGCCATAAACATCAAACTTTCATAGTGTCGCATCATTCGCTGACGTGCTTTGACCAACAACAAATCATTAATCTTCAATTGTAATCTCGTAAACTTTAAAGACTTCGCAACCATTTGAATACTCGTCCACTTGACAGTGAGTAGTTCAAATTCTGATTTTTTAGCTTTCAAAAACTCAAATGCATTGTGATACTTGTAAACTTTCAATAATGGATCACCGCCATGCACGAACAATAACCTCAAAATGGTTTTACACGTTTTCATCGGTGGTAATTGATTTTTATATCTAAACAACAAATAAATCGTCATGGGCGAACCCATGACATTACCAATCGCTTCATTTGGGCTCGCGCCACAATTGAGTAAAGTTCTAACCAAATCAATATTACCACGCATCATAGCTAAAGTCAAAGGCACATGTCCTAAATATCTTTTGGAACAACTAGCTCCATTTTCGATTAAAATTACCGCTAATTTCTGCATCCACATTGAATTATTCTGGAAATCATTTCGCATTGCTAAAACATGCAAAGCAGTCTTTCCAATATCAGCAATTTCTTTAATATTACCAGCAACCCATCTGCGTTCTTCAATCCAATGATTACCATCAGTTCTGGCATCAATGTCAAATTTCTTTGTGAACAAAACCTCTGCCATTGCCACCAGATGCATACCAGGCCTCATCGAGACTAAAGCATGCAGGATAGTGCAATTATGATACGTTCGTAGCCTGGTTTGTGAATCAACACCGAATTTTAGTAACATTTTGATAACATCAGCACTTTCTGTAAATAATCCTAAGAACAACGGCGGTAACACTTCCTGCGATAGGTTCGGATCAGCCCCGTATTGTAAAAGCATCACAAACGTGTTAAAAATCACAGCTAATCTCAAAAACGTTTCATTATCAATCAGTCTTGCGTTGGGTTTGCGATCTCTGCGGTTGGAATGCTTTAAACTAAAATCAAAAACATAATTAGTTTTCGTTTGTACATTACAATAATTGCCTTGAAAGTTTTGTAGTCCCGGCGACGGCCAATGCAAGTCGTAGAAATTAAATATCTGCTCCACAGTCATCTGCAGCCTTTCGTTTAAGTCCGGTAATGGATAATTATTATAATAAAACACTAAATCAGCCACTTGTATGAGTCTTGTTTCGTCGCAATTGTAGCAAGCGGTGTTAACATTTTGTAGGTTAGAATCGTCATTCGCTACGTTTGTGAACGCAGCGTTCCAGTTTGTTACGTTCCTTAGCAAAGCTATGAACCTCAATAAAACAATTGAAAGTGCAGTGAGTCCTTCATCATTCACAATGTTAAAATCCGCATTACAAAGGGCTAATTCTCGTATAATTTCAATTTTGTCTTTGGCCGTGGCGAACAATAAACCAGAATTTCCATAGCAATCACAAACGTTTGGATTTAGCTTGTAATAATTGATCAATCGTTTGAAATAATCCCGATCTCCAGTTGAGCAAGTAGCTAGAAACTCTGCGCAGGCTCTTTCATACGCTGCAGGTTTTCCAAACTCCGACCTGGAGTTGTATACGAAGTTATAGATGGTATGTGTATTAAATTTTTCAGTAAAAGCTTCCATTGTGTGCTTAACAAGTTCGGACATTGTTTTTGTGCATGCGATACAACTGAAACAATCGACAGCGTCTTGATTTCTTTCGTTTTTCAACTCGCATTCTTTTATCATTACATTATAGTATTTGTCTTTTAAGATATTTTCAACGTCAACTAACGACCAATCAATGCTCCCTACAAAGTCGGTCTGTGATTTGCTGGTGCCTATGATGGATGCCATTTTCGACTTTAGTGTGTTGAAGTCTTTGTAGGTTATGTTCGGCAAGTAGTTAACATCGCACGGGGTTGTTAAGAATAGTTTTGGCATGCATGCTGGACAAATTGGTTTGCATAATCTTAAAATGTGTTTGTCTTGCCACCAGCCTACGTTTTGACACATTGAGTTCAGATAAGTGACAATTCCGGGTCCATATCTTCTGCCGTTTTTAAATAGTCCTTCGAAACAGACTTGTTTGCCGATTATTATGGAGTAGAAGCCATTGATTGATTGCTTTGGGTTGTTTAGTTTGTAGTTGGAGTTAATTAGATTTAATCGTCCTGGTACAGAAGAACAGCGTTTGATTGGTAAGTAGATAGTATTTTTAATTTCGGCATCGTCTTTGCTTTTGTAAATTTCACTGGGTAAACAATTCATTAGAATTTTGGTAGAAATATTTGATTACAGTGTCAAAACAACGTCATAATGTCTTTAAAATGGCGTAGAATATTTACATTATGAGATTATGATGTTAGGCCACACTCGAAGCAGCAAAAATGTTTTTTTTACCGCAATATAAAACAAAATAATTTTAATTTGATTTTGTTATACATGTGGCGTAACCCCTTAACCTAGTTTAACGTATTGTCTGGTGTGGCAAGAGCACGGAGTTTTACGAAGCGGTACGAAATGCAAGCGACTGGTTTCCATTTTATGTATATTTAGTTGCCTATACTTCACTCTTGTTCCGTAATGGTAAATTCCACGCGTTATGCCGTTCGCCGTATCCGCTTACGGCATTCATGTTCATGTTTTGACATTGACAAGTACACGTCAGTTTTCGCAGTAAGTTGCTGAACGTTGCTAGTGTAGCTAGTGGTTGCGAGGCAAACCGAAAAAGGCCCACGCAGCTAATCACACGAAAATGTTATTAATTGCGCGTTTTATACCGAGTCGATAATGAAGATTGGTTTCGGATATTCTTTTACGTATTTTTACAGCCGGTTATTTTGGACGCTGTAAGTATTCTTCCCTCTACAAACACTCCCCTAATCTAAAAAAACGCTAACGGTCACCCCCTTTCTACTTATAACCAACTTACAAAACATTTCAACTTGATTAAGAATTTAAATGTTAACATCAACGCGTCTAGATATTTGTTCTAAAGTTATGTTCATTTCTTTCAGATTACTAATTTTATGTGCAACATTTACACAAACTGAAGATGTTGTCACCAAAGATGCGCCAGCGACAATCCAGCAAAATCTATCAACAAATTATTCCTCACAAGAGAAAACAACGACTGTACCGAATACAGCCGCATCTCAAACCGCATCTGTAACTGCACCAAAAGTGGATAGTGATAAATTAGTGGAAAACAATGAATTGAAAAGTGAAGATGTGGTGCAATCAAGTTTTGATGAACAGCCAAACAGTGGTGAGACATTTTCACCACCAACAGAGTTCGCTTTTGTGGAGGCTGCATCACAAAATGCTGGAATTCCTAATGAGTGAGTGTGAAAACAAAACTTTATTTATCTAAATATATATTGCACAATATCCTTTTCATTGTTCCTTATAAATTATGTTTGCTAAAAGATTAGTTGCTTTATCATTTTTTTATATTGAAAACTACAGACAAAGTGTGAGGTTATTGCACAACTTACATTAATTGATAATTTATGTGGGCAATAACCACGCATCTGGCTCCAGCGTTATAAGCATGGGCGGGAAACCATGTGTGGATTTAATTATTTATGTCTATTTTATAATCACTTTAAAGCATGTTCCATATAATATATATGAATTTAAACGAAACTGGTTACTGAAAATTATTTAAACAATCAAACCAGAATATTCCACTCAAGTTTAAAGTTTTTATGACCTGTCTGCTTAAATAAGCATACATTTTGGTTTCGTTAAATATTTGACAATTAATTTTAGGTTATGTTGTTTGTCTTGAGCATAAATTTACGTGTATTTTTTTATTTTTTAAACTTTGAACGCGTCAATCATAGAAACAAAGTTTCGTATAATTTTTGTTTGCTAAATTTAAGTCTTTACACATTTTACTTCAAAATGTCAAAAGCAAAATTTGTCACTTTATTTAAAAATTAACAAATAAAGATAAAAATGCAAATTTGGTTGATTGCTGCGAAATTTCTAGATTTCTATGTTGTTTAACAAAAGCCAACTTTCCTGTTCTTTAAATAACAAATCACAATGAGCTATTAAGAAAAATGCAATTTATTTCAATACAAAACCAATTAATCGACTTAAAAACCTTTGATTATGTTATTGTGTTATTAATCATTAAATGAAGTAACTCAGCTGCTTATTAAGCTTATAAAACTTGCAAAACTTACAAAATTGTTGGGAACTTTCCAGTCTACTGATTTAATCGTGTATGACATTGAAATATTAAACAAATTCCACTTTTTTTGGAATTTTTTGAATACTTATAAATATACCATAATTTAATTTATTGGTTTATTTATTCAGTTTTTACTTTAATTTATATCTATATTCAAAAATACATAAATTGTGGGTGTATTGCATTGCTCTGGTTGGAATTTTAGGTTATAAAGTAATAAATATAGACATAAATGTAAGTAATATGTGCGTTGACGAAAGTTTTGCATGTTTTTCGACGTGATGTTTAAATTTAGTAGTACATTTAGCAGAATCTAGGCATGAAAGTTTTGAATGCACAGAAATTTCTTACTGAATCAACGACAACGATGGTTTCTCATTGGAAACTTTCGTGAGTGTGTCAGATGCAGAGTAATGCAAGTAATTTACATTTCGACACTCAACTAAAACAAACCAACGAACTTTCATACGTTCACTAATGTTAGGCTTTATGTTATTTAACTTTCTACCGGCGTAAATCACTTTAGAGCTTTTAATATCTTCGTAAACAAAATGGCCGCGATGTTTAGGCAAACAGATGGCGCCACGGCATACTATCTTTATGTTGCACAAGTGGCGCCATCATTATTTAATGAATGTTTTTTAATTTAAAATGTTTAGATTTGTTTTTGAACAAAATGTTATTGTCATAATAAAATTACTTCAATGAATGATCGTAATAATCTAGAACATTCTTACTATGAGTTGTGTAACTCATTAATAATTGTATTTTATAATTTAATCCGATAACGGATAATTTCTAAAGTATTTCCGTTATCATTCAATTCAATGTTAATTCAGTCAAGCATTACAATCGTAAATTATTTATGTGCACGTCGATTTTGATAACATTAGAATAATTGGAGTATTGGACTAGTTACTAGTCACTCAGCATAAAATTATATGTACACGTCACATGTTTAACAAAAAAAGAGAATTGTTATTACTTTATTTCCCGACCATTATGGATTTGTTGATGTTGCTGTTGTTAGGAGTGCGAGCAACGCGCAACTAGTTAATAATGTTGGTTGATACAAACTAGTTGAAAACTACATAGAAAAAAACGCACATTGATCTTGATATTTTTGATAGTTAGACATAGGAAGCGTGTTATATTATCGATCGATTGTTGTCAAAGCCGGTTAATTATAATATATTATGTTAAGTTTGCAAGGTCGCCTATTGATATTTGAATGTGCGCGCTGCGCTGCTCTGGCCACAACTACAACTGAAAATACATTTTGGTAAATAACAAAAAGTATATCATTTGCGTTTGGACATGTTGGTTATCAGTAGGTCGTTTTGCGCATTTGAAGTGAGTTGTATAAATCATCCTTGTTGTGGGTTAACAGCGATTGTGTTGAAATTGCCGGCCGGACTGACGTAAAAGTTTATAGAACATGGAAATTGCATTTTGAACGTTTTAAATATTTATGATTGTTTCTATCGACCAATCAGGAGGCAGCACGTTGGTTTTTAACAATATTTGGATTCATAAAAAATGACTTAGTTACTTAATTTGTATCGTCACAATCAGCGTTGGCTACGATTTAAGTTTTGTGTGTAAAGTTTGTCATTTGTTTTTTTTTTGTTTGGTCTGGACTCGACTGGAAACAGTACAGTTTTCGAGGTTATGTGGAAAGTTCGAGTACCTTAAATGGTAATTTATTGGTGACTTTGACGGATAAACTTTACATTTACAACCTTATAAGGAAGGTGGTGTGTGTGTGTATGGTTTTTAATTCAGTTGGGTTGGTTAATCAGCTCATAGTGCGCGCCATTGAATTGCATGATTGTCGATCGGAAATTCAAGTAATATGCAGTTGTTGGTGAATGTGTTTCTGTTGTTCGTGTTGGTTGCGGTGCTTGGTTCAAGGTAAGATGGTTATTTTTATGTTCATCGACGTTTTGTGCGTATTGTTATTATTAATCAGACGATGGGTTGTTTTATTGGAAAATGTTTTACGTTATCGGTTTTTTTCGAGGTTATTCTAGAGTTTTGTGATTTTATCAATGATGTCTGAGCAAATTAATTTCTTTAAAAAACTTGAAAATCACTGTCTATTAGGAATTAATTGATTTTTATCGTTAATTTTTATTAATTATACTAAATATATATAAAAAATATACAAAAAAGTAATTTTTTGGTCCATATTTTTAACCTAAAATTTGTTGTGACACAAAAAGAAAGTTAATTCGCATTGTAATCTTAAAGAATCATGTAAATAATAACACATCAAAACAAAAAACAAAACAACAACATAAACTTTATGCTCCTACATTATATTACGTTTCAATTAAAGTCTTGTTTGTGCATTTAGTTTAAGTAACGCATAATGCACACCAGAAAAGCCATGTCATATCATGTTAATTATAGTAGTACTCGTAATGTATGATACGCTTGTTAATATTCGAGTATTATATTATATACTACACTATTATCGAGTACATAGTGTAGTGCACATTTTGTATTGTAGCGTAACTTGGTAGCACAACACAAATCACTTAACTTAGTTTAGAATATCAATGACCCGTGAAACATCCTCGAACTTTATATTCTAAATATACACGCATTTTAATCTTAGAATTGATATAAATACAAGCACACAAACATGTTTATGTAATTTAGATCTTTTTATTATTTTAATTGTCATAGTTGTAAATGTTAGGTTATGTTTTGTAAGTTTAATAGGTTAAACATAATGCAGATGCATTGCAAGCGTATTGAATCGCTTGTGTAATTAAAAATTCAAACAATTGCTCTAGCTATTTAAGTTGTTCAATTGTTAAATTTGTGCTTGTGTTCCATTCTTATGACTGGACTTTGCAACATAGCGGATGTTAAGAAACTGCATGCACATTTAGCCAGCGTGTGTTTGAAGGTTGTAATTATGCGTATACTATTTATACGCTACGAACTGTGAAAAACAAGACGTGGAATTTTCGTGGAAACTTGTATTTTATAACAATTTATTTTGGGAACTTTAAAATTTTTATTTTACTACTCACTTATTTTTTTTAGTAAATTTGTGTTGTAAATCAATTTGTTGCTTTTAAATAGTAAATTGTTATACATAGTTAATGTGTTGATAATAATTTTTATAAACATGTTATTGTCGATTGTGACGTCATAAAATTGTATATTGGTGCTGTAGATGTGCGTGTTTATCGTCAATGTTAAACAAATAAGTTTTTAATAATGCGCCGCTACAATTTGTAAAGGTACTAAACCATTGCAGTTGTTTGTTTTAATTATTGACCTCCACTTGTTTACAACTGACGAACAATTTGTTGTTGTCGTTGGTATTTGTTGTCATTGTGAGTTCCATAGCTAACTGCCAAGGAAACCAAACCATGCGTGTATTCTATGCGTACTTACTTTTCACAATTTCCGGTTGCATTTAATGCGTAACCATGCAAACAACTTTTGTTTTTTTGTTTTCTTTTTTGGTTCCTTGCGTTTTTTATCACTTGTAGGTTATGTCACGCTGTGTAGTTGATTATGTTTGAATGTTTTTTTGTTTGTTTCAGAATCAGCGATGCTGGTCATATGGTAGTAACGTTGGTCGACTCGGCGACTGCCGATTTACAATTAAGGGCCGAACAATCTAGTCAAACTGAACATGAGACTGTACCTACAAATAATGTAACGCGTGAGGACGATAAACAAACAACGCATGAAAATGCCACAACAGTCGAAGATGTTGTTGCTCCCAAACCAATCGAGTCTCACGAGCAACAAGAAACCAAACCGCTTCTAGAAGTGCCAAAAATTGAACCAAAAGAAAACCTGACTGAAGAAATTCCTTCCTTTTCGGAATGGACGCAAAAACAGCTCGAAGAAGCTGAGAAAAAACGCGAAGAAGTTAATTCGTCAACGCAACATCATGCGAATGGTAAAACTAGCAACAATAATAAAGTTAGGTCGAAAAACTATGCGTCTCCTGATTGTGGGGCGAAAATAGTTGCTGCTAATCCTGAAGCGATTTCACCAAGTTCAGTACTTAGTCCTTCACGTGACGAGTATAAATTAAATACGTGCACTAGTCGGATATGGTTTATCGTCGAACTTTGTGAGGCCATACAAGCGAAAAAGATCGACCTCGCTAACTTTGAATTGTTTTCGTCTTCGCCGAAAGACTTTAGTGTTTCTGTCAGTGATAGATTTCCAAGTCGTGAATGGTCTAATGTGGGACAATTCACAGCTAAAGATGAACGTGATGTACAAAGTTTTGATTTGCATCCGCATTTGTTTGGGAAATACATAAAAATCGAAATGCATTCACATTACGGCTCGGAGCACTTCTGCCCCATCTCGTTGTTTCGTGTGTATGGCACATCTGAGTTTGAAGTTTTGGAAAAAGAAGACCCAGAACATGCTGATGAAGAAGACGATGACGATACGTTGGACTCTGAAAAACGTCCCGGCCCCAAAAATTTGTTTTCATCCGCAACTGACGCCGTTATTTCGATTGTTAAGAAAGCAGCGGAAGTGTTAGTCAATAAAGGTAACTCCAGTACTGAGGATAACGCTCAAAATAATTCACAGGACATTAAACATTACTCGCCGTTGATCAGCACGTGCACCACACCGAGTCATATTGTCGTTTGTGACAATTGTAGTGATTTATTATTTGGACAAGTCTTTGAAATGTTAAGTTGTCGTTCGTATCAATTACAAACGATGTTGTCGATTAAATTAATTAACAGGACCATTTACAACACCTCGGTTTGTGTGCAGTTTGGTTTTGATTTTCAAAGTAAAAGCGCGGTTGGGTCCAGCGCAATTACATCGTATGTCAAAGCGTTTTTTCCAACGCCGTATTTAGCCGCGCTTTGTAATACGATGGCGATACTAGAGAATAAAGTTGTGCTCAATGTGAGTAACCAGATGAATGTGACTGATAAGGAAGTTGCAATTGAAAGCAATATCAGTGTTAAGTTAGATCCGACTCAAACTATTATAAAGAACGATGCGCCGACGACGGTGAAAAGTGAAGAAACGACGGTGCCTGAACTGGTTATTACTCAGCCGGAAGGGACTATCAATGAGGTCGTTAATGCTCATACCAATGCTAATTCAGATATAGACGCGACGAAAATAAATCCAACGAAAACGTTGACATCGGAGGAAGTTATTGAAATGACACAGTTTACTAATCAGGATGATTCCACGACTGTCGAACAGATAGGTACCACACAAACGCAATTAGTTGATGATAATATACAAAAAGTACCAAAAGACGATAAAGAGGTTGTGCATGAAGAGATTCATGATGAGAATAAAACGGAAACTGTCATTGACGAAAAGGAAGAGCAACATACGGCTGAGAGTAATGAGAATTTCGATGTTGATAATTTAATGTCGGATTATGACAATAACAACGTTCCGATCAGTAGTGCAACACCAGCGCCACCTAAAGAATCAGTGTTTTTGCGTTTGTCGAATCGGATTAAAACTTTAGAACGCAATATGTCCTTGTCAAGTCAATATTTGGAGGAATTAAGTCGGCGGTATAAAAAACAAGTTGAAGAAATGCAACGGTTGCTAGAAAAAACGATTACAACGTTGAACGAAGAAAGTAAAAGAAAAGATGAACGTAATGATAGGTTAGAAGCTAAAGTGAATCAATTGACTGAGATTATTGAAGCTTTAGTTGCAGAACGTAATAATTCTTTTAACCCATTACATTGGATTATTCTTATTGTTGTTACCACGATTGGGATTTTTACATTTTGTCGACGAAACGATCATAAACAATCTGCATCCCTTGGTTCCCTGGTTGAAGTACAGCGTCGGAAGTCTATTGATGTTGTGAGTCACCACACGCCCGCGAAAAAACAACGTAGGCCTAGTGAGGAAGCTCTTAAAATCACCGGCACTTATGAGCATTTGTTGCTAGACGAATCCGAACTTCGTAAACGCGCTAAAGAACGAAAACGGAAACGTAAGAAGGGAATAATGCGTTCGAATTCCATCACGACTTTAAGTGAAGAACATCAAAACAATGTTTGGATAGGCGCTGGAGTCGCAGAGTTTAACAATACAATGGAAGGTAATACGTCGTGGCATCGGCAGGAATCGGCGCCTGCACAAGTTCCTCCCAACTGGAATGCTGATATTAGTGGGTTGGATGAGGCTCCCATCGTTCTGGAAGAAAGCGATAATAACCCTTTGCAGGATATGCCTTTGCCCAAACCGCTACAAGATAAATCAAGTAATGGCAGGGCTGTCCTATTACCGATTAGGAAAATATCGTCGCCGGCTTTTTTGAAAGCTGTGGAAACTCGTAAGGCGAAAAACGGTTACTTGGAGATTATTGAGAAAGGCCATAAGAAGTCGGCTAGTGTGGATGAGACTAAGCGACAGTCGAGTCCGACGCCTTCGGCGGGTAATATTAGTTTAAATTTAGAAAGCAATCGCAAAAAAGAGAAGAAAGGTACACTGAAAAAGATATTCAAGAAAGTATTTTAAGATCTGTTTACAATTTACATGTTTATTATACTCGCGCGCGCATTAGACGTGTTCAGATGGCTGGAAGCGCTGAAAAACTTAAGCGAAAGAAAGTTAGGTTAGTTATGTATTTATTTAAATAGATTTTTATCGTCTTGTTGGTTTGTCTTTAACTTAAACTAGTCATCTGGGCATTCAAATGTTTACCGTAGTTATTGAGTTTTTCGAAACAAAGAAAACAAAAGACAAAGTCTGAATAGAAGGTATTTACATATTGAAATATTTAAAAAGCTTTGTTAATATACTCTAAATATACAAACATACAAGAAGTACTTTATAGACTTACAAAAATCTGTTAATTATGTTAAGCAGTTGTAGCTTCACTTTGTGTTCTAAGTTATATCTTAAATTCCTAAATGTTAACTGTGATAATTTAAAATAATTTTGAATGAGGGATGTAATGGTGAATGGGGAAAAAGTGACAATGATTGTGGTTTGTTGTCTACGATTATTTGGTAATCGCTTGGTCGATAAATTACGCGGCGTTTAACACTTAGTTTAATTTTTTATTGGAAATTGTTTGTTGAGGTTAAATGTAGCACTGAGGGTTTGTCGTATTTAACAATGCGCAATTTATCGACTATGTCTAATTTATTACAATATTTTAAAATTTAGATATTATTAGTTAACTTACTATTAAACTATGACTATAATAAGAATCCTGGATCTGTTAGTTGTAGGCAAACAGATAAAAATTAGCTGAACGCGGCTATTGTCTTAGAAGAGTTTCGATTTTGTTTTCAATTCATTTTAATGAATGTATACTATTGTAACTATATTAACAGGTGCCCCTACTGAGTTTTTTTCTTTGAAAATAAATTTGTTTCAAGATTGTAAGTGTAAAAATGGTTTGGGTTTTAATTTCTGTCCTTTGAATGTACGTTGTTTTGTTATAAAATTAAAGAGTGCTTTGGATTAATGTTGTATGACAAGTTGCCTAGTTTTTGGATACGGCGCATGCGTAGATATAGTTCGCGGCCCTGTAGTTCACGATAGTCTGCGATAATCAAACTCAGCGGTCGTAACCAGAGTCGTGACAGTTATTGATAAACTATCCACCAATGTGTAAGTTACCATATTATTTCGTGTTTTATTTGATATTAATTGAATATTTTAATTTATAGAATGAATAACAACGTTGAGAATGGTTGAGAATAACCAAGAGCCGAAGCTTATAGCTCATAGCTTACAGTACATCCGCAAGGGGGCGTTGTGTTCGATATTCACTTGTTTATTTCGAAGCCTTTATTAAAATCTGAACCACTCGTTTCGTGTTTTGTCGTGAAAATAAATGAACAAGAAGCTAAATTAAAGAAAAATCAAACGATATCTATGTGCAACAGTGATAAAAACGAAGTTCAACATCCACAACCTATCAAAACCATAAGTATTCCTAATTAATTAATTTCATTACTCCATTACAATCATATTACAATGATCCACAACTTTATTGTCCACTTGTTACATTATTTTTTAATATCAGTAATACATACCAAAGAATCTCCAAAAATATTATTAACCAAATCAGTATGTTTATGTTTCTTAAAAAAAGTATTAATGTCTTTCCCTGAAAGAGTAAATTGTTGCTTAAACTCATTAACATTTGCGTCGAAATTATAACATAAAAAGATTTCATTCAAATCTTTGTCTAATTTATAAGCAGCAATGCTTTTGAAATGTTTCTGTAAATCTTTAACAACGCCATCACGCAATTTACAATCCCTAAGTACAATATTAACAATAAACACGCCATCTGCAGTCAGTGAACGCACCACATCCTTGATAACTTTATCTTGAAGAAATTCTTTAGGTGGGCAACTCATCCCAATTGTTTGGTCTTTACTATCCACATCAAAAACAATATTATCAAATTTCATATCTAAAAATTAAGAAAAAAATAATTTCATGCACCACAAAATGGTTTTTGTAAAATAAATTACCATTATCTGATAAGTATTGCAATCCATCCTTAATTTCAACGTGCATTTTATCACCCAGTGATAAACCAAACCAATCAACCGCAATTTTCAACATATGTGGATCAATGTCCACTGCTGTTACATCAAGTTGTGGTTGGTATTTACGCAAAAAGGAACACAAACCACCTCCGCCCAAACCAATGATTAAACTTTTAGCATTCGTTTTGTCTTTGATTGACATTGTGATAGCTCGACTAATATAAATATGATGTTCACATGTTAGATAAGTAACATCAATTAATTCTTTATCATTCCCACTTCTTGATTTACCTGGAATTTTTGAGGTTAGTTTTTTTAAATTCATAAAACTTCCATACAGAAAGTACCTTGTTTTAATTTAGCTTCAGATTGAATAACAGATTGTGATGACAAGTAAAACAATCTTCTATATTTATCCCCATCAACAGTCACGTCCTCGACAACGTAATTTCCCGAAAACTCTGAACAACCTTCAAATCGCATGATGCGCTCACCAACATCCGATCCCAAAGATAAAAACGGTATCTGCGCATAAACAAATTATTTTGATAAACAAAACACTTTGTTGTCAATAATAATTTACCTTATCAGTACCAATCGTTGCTGGCGCCAAATTTCTTACGCAATCTTCAAGTTCTAACTTAACTGCATCTAAATTATCATAAACTTGATTTCTGTGCATGACAACCACAGCTAGTCGATTACATTTTGACATTGTGGCTAATTCTTTTCTACCATCAATCGTAGAAAATAACCATTCGGTTTCTCTACAATTTTTTAAAAATAATATTCAATTTATTCATAAAATTTGTTGTTAAAAAAAATACCTTCCTTGTGGAACAATAAAAGCAGCATATTGTGAATTCCTTCGATTTCCTTGTATATCAGTCACAAAAATTGTGTATCTTGGCTTATCATCATTAGGTAAAAACATATCAAAAGAAATATTATCATCAGATATATTACTATTCTTTAAACCTGAACAAACAAATGCAGCTTGTTGAACACATGAAATTTGTTTAACTAAATCTTCTTCTTGTGCAATTCTTTGCATTTTATCATTACCAGCTAAATTCAATTCTAAAACTTTACTTGGTAATTTTAAAAACTTTGTGCAGATAATAACAAAAACAGGCATTGCACTTTCACCTGCTTCTGCTGCATTCTTTTCTGCTTCAAAACATCTCACAATTCTAAACATGCAATTATTACTTGGGAAATAACTCACAAGAATATTAAGAATTTGTTCTTGTAATAATGATATACAAATGTATCTACCACCTGGTTTTAATACCCTTAACATTTCAGTAAAATATTTCTGAATTATTTTCTGTGTTTCTTCACAATTATCAGGCATTAAAGCATCTAGTGTGCCTTTATCTATAATTGCAGTGAAAGAACTATCAGTAAAAGACATACTTGTTGCGTCCATTTGTAAAAATTTCATCTCAGGTCTTTGCTTTTCATTTAAATTATTCATTTGTCGAATGGCTACATTGGATATATCAATGCTTGTTATATTTCTGAAATTTTATTATTTAAATTTATGTATTCTAGATACTAATAATCAATGTGAGTATTACTTATAGCCTACATCATAAAGGTCATTTCCTAAAACTGAGTTACCACATCCAACAACTAAGACATTGTCTTTCGGTTTTATATATTTGTGAAGTTGATTACATAGTTCAGGATATTCACCATACCATTCAAAGGCTTGTTTTCCGCGTTTTTTGAAGAAACTGTCCCAGTAATCTTTTTGACCGAATTCTTTACTAGATTTTGGTAGTAGATTCATTTTAGTTAATAAAAATTCGTTTTGTTTAACTTTAATTCACTTGAATTCACTACAACTGTAAACAGAGCAAAACACATCACAAACACATGTAGATATTGAGGTTAGGTATCAAAGCGCAATACAGCGCAAAGTTTAAAATTCAAACAAAAATAACTTTATTTATCATTACAACACTGAAAACTTAAGCTATAAACACACAATAAGTTGATAAATTAAAAACAATGATTCTCATTGTTTATCTCTTAACATGAGACATAAATGTCATCCATTTTGTTTGTACAATTCATCATGATTCATGTGTTTCTGTGTTGACAAGGAATTTTTTCTATATTTGTTTGTTAAGTAATGTAAAGTAAAGTCATGCACACAACAAGGCCATTAATAGGCTAATTAAATAGTAATTACGTCAAAATTAGTATTTAACTCATTGAGTGTTCAGATATCTAGACGTGGTGAGACGAGGCCATCAAAGAAAAATATCCACGTGTTTCTGGGTCATGAATATAAGTAATCTATTAAGAATAAATAACAAATAAATATTTACGTGTTTAGATAACACTCAGTACGTGGATCTCACAGTAAATGGACTTTCGTGGCTCTCACACGAGTCTGTAATTATTAGATATAAACAATGACGAAGCACATTTTCAACCAGATATATAATTCTAAAGCTAACCTGTTTTTAACATTATAGTTTAGTCCGCTAAACAAGACCACAACTAAAAGATTGAATTTCTTAGTGTAAAGTTTATAAACTAAAGTTAAGTTAAAGTAAAAAAATTATCAAAATGTTACCATTAATATTAATGGTGGTAGCATCACTGCTAATAATTTATTATTTCCACAACACCTTCACATATTGGGATAGAAGAAACATACCATCGTATCCATCACCAAACTTAATCGGCGGTCACAATAAATCGAAGTTCACGCAACAATTACTAGACATCTACCAATATTTTAAACAAAAAGGAGTAAAACATGGTGGATTTTACATATTTCAACAACCAATCTACATGCCAACAGATCCAGACCTTCTGAAACAAATAATGACTAAAGATTTTGATCATTTCAACGAAAAAGGATTGTATCTTAACGAATCTGACCAACCAATCGGAATGCATTTGTTTGCAATCGGCGGTGAACGTTGGAAGAAACTACGTGTGAAACTAACACCCACTTTTACATCCGGAAAATTGAAGACAATGTTCCCCACAATGGTTGATGCAACTAAACCTTTACTAAAAGCAGTTGATGAGTTAACAAAAAACAAAACATCATTGGACATTAAAGATATCGCTTCGAAATTTACGACAGATATAATCGGTAGTTGTGCGTTTGGTATAGAATGCAACAGTTTCAAGGATTCAAAATCGGAATTTCATCAAAACGGTAAAAAAGTGATACAACCCACAACTATTGGTATAATAAAACGTGCGTTGGGGTTGTCTTTCCCTAAAATATGTCGTTTTTTCCGGATGATTTTACTGCCGCCGGAAATTGAAGCGTTTTATTCGAATATAACCAAAAACACTGTGAAATATCGTGAGGAAAATCATATTCAACGTAATGATTTTCTCCAGCTTTTAATGTCTTTGCGTGATAAAGAAAACCCGAATGAACGGATTGATATTCAAGATATTATTAATCAATCGTTTGTGTTTTATCTGGCCGGTTATGAAACGTCGTCATCGGTAATGACTTTTGCTCTCTTGGAATTGTCTAGGAATATGCAGATTCAAGATAAGTTACGGCATGAAATTGTTGATGTTTTGAATAAACACAATAATGAATTGACGTATGAGGCGGTGCAGGAGATGAAGTATTTGAGTCAAGTTGTGGATGAAACTTTGAGGTTATATCCACCGGTTTTGGTGTTAAATCGTGAGTGTAATAAGGATTACCATATTCCCGGGACTAGTTGTGTTTTGGAGAAATATACAAAGGTTTTTATTCCGGTTTTTGGTATTCAACGCGATGAAGAGTATTATCCGAATGCAAATTTGTTCGATCCAGAACGGTTCTCCGATGAGGTTAAGGAACAAAGACATCCGTATACGTTCTTGCCGTTTGGTGATGGACCAAGACAATGTATTGGGTTACGGTTTGGTTATTTACAAACTAAAATTGGACTTATTGAGTTGGTGCGTAGGTTTAGGTTTACATTGAATCAGAGTGTAAAGTATCCGGTTGATTTTGGTAAAGGGTTAATTGTTTTAACCCCGTCGGAAACTATATTATTAAACTCTACTGCTTTGTAAATATTTTTAAGTTATTTATTGTTAATTTAGTCATTTTTTTGACTTTCTATCACAAACATGCATATTCTACTTCCATTTTTATAAATATAAATAAAATACTGTCATCTTACCTCAAATATAAATAAATATTTGATACACTCTAGATTATTTCAAGTGACTAAGCTATATTTAAACTCCCATATCATATAAAAGCAAAACTCGTGATTTGTCTCCACACTTGTGAACAAATGTTGATACAAGACACAAGTATTTGAAGTAAAACCATAACTAAATTTAAAATAACAGCCAAAATGTTACCTTTAATATTAATAACAACAATAATAGTGTTAATAGTTTATTATTTCCACTATACCTTCACTTACTGGGACAGAAAACAAATACCATCATACCCATCACCGAATTTAATAACTGGTCACAGTAAACAACGTTTCTATCAACAATTGGTATCCATGTATCAATACTTCAAAACCCAAGGATCCAAACATGGCGGGTTTTACATTTTCCATCAACCAGTTTACATGCCAACTGATCCCGAGCTTCTGAAACAAATAATGACGAAAGATTTTGATCATTTCAACGAAAAAGGTTTGTACCTCAACGAAAAAGACCAACCATTAAACATGCATCTGTTTGCCATCGGTGGTGAACGCTGGAAAAAACTACGCGTTAAATTAACACCAACATTTACTTCCGGAAAACTGAAGACCATGTTCCCGACTATTGTTGATTGCACAAAACCAATGCTGCAAGAAATAGAATCATTAACACAAAACAACCAACTCTTAGATATCAAAGACATATCATCAAAATTCACGACGGATGTAATTGGTAGTTGTGCATTTGGTATTGATTGCAACAGTTTCAAAGATACCAAGTCTGAGTTTCATGAAAATGGTAAAAAATTATTGGCACGTACCACACCAGCGCTTATACGACGAGCTTTGGGGTTATCTTTCCCTAAACTGTGTCGTTTTCTAAGAATGGTAATGATACCAAGAGATCTTGAAGCGTTCTACACGAATATTACGAAAGACACTATCAAAATGCGTGAGGAAAATGATATTCATCGTAATGATTTCTTGGAACTTCTAATGTCCATGCGTGAAAAAGAAAATCCTGCCGAACGGATTGATGTCCAAGATATTATTAATCAATCGTTTGTGTTCTACGTTGCTGGGTTTGAGACGAGTTCTTCAGTGATGACTTTTGCTCTTTGTGAGTTAGGAAGAAACCCTGATATGCAGGAAAAGTTACGGGAAGAAATTATAGAAGTTTTGAAAAAGTATGATAATGAAGTTACTTACGAGGCTATTCATGATATGAAGTATTTGGGTCAAGTTGTTGATGAAACTTTGAGGATGTATCCACCGGTTTTGGTCCTGAATCGTGGCTGCAGCAAGGAGTATAAAATTCCCGGCACTGATAAGGTTTTGGAAAAAGATACCAAAGTGTTTATTCCGGTGTTTGCGATTCAACATGATGAAGAGCACTATCCTGAACCAGAAAAGTTTGATCCGGAACGGTTCACTGAAGAAATGAAGAAGACAAGACATCCGTATACGTTTTTACCGTTTGGGGAAGGACCAAGGATGTGTATTGGATTGAGGTTTGGATATTTACAAACGAAGATTGGTTTGATTACGCTTTTAAGGAAGTTTAAGTTCACAATGGATTCTAGTGTAAGATATCCATTACAATTTGATAAAGGATTGATTGGTTTATCACCAGCTGATACTATTTTATTGAATTCAACACCTTTGTAAATAATTTTCGTCTTTTTTTTCTAATTATTAGTTATAAAATCAATGATTTGAGGTTATGCCACAAGAAAACTTTGTAACTGCGCATGTGTCATCATGACCTTAACCTTGAAGGTTGACAACCAGTTAAACAAGTATTATAAAGTTATGAATAATATGTGTAATCTAGGTTGACAACTTATTAAATCAGAGCGGTACTAAAATAATCAATAAATTTAATAAAAAAAGAAAATTTAAAATAGCCAATAAGTTATTATGAAACACTGAAATTCCCGGAAGTTATTACCGCACCTTAACCTTTACCACTAAATAAATTGTTCAAATCATGCAATAAAACAATCAAATAACCTTGTATTTCCTCAAATGTCATGTGATTGGAAACAAAATATCTGTGAATTGAAAAACAATTGAACACATAACACAACACTGTAAATTTTCTATATTGTTTCAACGTTATAAGCATTGTAGGGTTCGTTAACGGTTTACACAAAAATTTAAATGTATAATGCAATTGAATATTTATATTTATAGATACCTAGACGTCCGCTGTTTTAATTACGGCGCTATTGTAAATGTATCATACATAAAACGATGACGCAAGTTACGTTATGTGGGGTTTATATAGAGACGAAAATGTTCGTTTAGGTTTTAGTTTGGTTTGGATGATGGCGAGTGGTGATTTTATTGTTTAAAATAAAAATATAACAATGAGTGTTGATAATGATACGATGGGTTGGTGGGATGAGCATATTGCGTTTATGGATGAAATTGGAGGTTTGTTAAAGACATTATATAGTAAAACTTTAAAGTATAAATGAAACGCATTGTTTTTATAGATGATCGAGTTAAGGGATGGTTTTTAATGTCTACACCAATAATAACAATCATTATTTGTTTGGTTTATGCATTGGGTGTTAAAGTAATCGGACCGGCTTTGATGGAAAAAAGGAAACCGTTTGAATTACGTAACCTGATTATAGCTTATAATTTTTTGCAAGTTTTGGTTAGTTCATATTTATTTTATGAGGTAAGTTTTTGCGTTTTGGTTAAAATTTTAAAAAAATATTTGTTATTTCTATGATTTCACATTTGTTTTTTTTTATTTATAGAATTGTTATCATTCATTTTATCATATTTTATTTTGTTATCTTTAAGTTGTTAATATGTAATTTTTAAATTCAATTTTTAAAGTTAAAGTTTACGATATGCAACCAACGTTACAATTGGATTAGAATCTACTTCATAACTTTAGAGTTTTACAATTTGGCTAGGCGTGTAAAATCAAAGTAAAATACTTGTTTTTTTTATAATATCAGAATATTTATAGTCATTGTATATAAAACAATACAAATTATTCATTTAGTTTTAATTGTTATTTTGTTACGCCGGTGCTGACATCTACTATATCTACAAAGTAGTGAAACAGTTATTGTGGTTGCCTATCCTTTACATTTATAACGTGATATTCTGCTGAATCACTCGTACATATTTCTTTCAAATTATATGAATTAATCACTAAAAATTCTTCACAGTTTGCAAGATTTTGGTTGACTGGTAATTATAACTTCGTTTGCCAACCCGTGGATTATTCCAATGACCCTGAAGCATTAAGAGTAAGTGTTTTTTTATAAAAAGTTATTTCTATATAAAACAACTAATGATGTGAAATGATTTTAGGTTCTGCGTGCGTTCTATCTTTATTATCTCTCTAAATTTTTAGAGTTTTTTGACACGGTAATATCCAGAAAACTTATAAGTTCACAATTATTAAATTAAAAATAATTAAATTCTAGATATTTTTTGTTTTACGAAAAAACAAACATCAAATCAGCGCCCTACACGTGATTCATCACATGACAGTGCCCATATCAGTATGGCCAGGTGTACGATTCGTCGGAGGTGGTCATGCAACATTCTTCAGTCTTCTCAACACTTTCGTACACATTGCGATGTATCTGTATTATTTGTTGGCAGCAATGGGTCCTAGTCTACGACCATATCTTTGGTGGAAGAAATATTTGACAGTGATGCAAATGGTAAACAAATTACAAATCATATTATTTGTTAAATTAACACTTTAATGGTTTTTAGATTCAATTTACTCTGTTTGGCATTCACGCTATGCAACTATACTTTATCGAATGTGATTTCCCGATACTGATTGTACACATTATTTATGGAAACGCCATTTTGTTCTTCGTTTTGTTCTATAACTTTTATGGAAGTAATTATACTAAAGGTGGGTCTGGTAGTGGTGCATCCAAGTCGCTTGTGAGTATCATTGCTGATAAGATTGAGAAAATGCAAAAAGATCCAAGATTTGGTAAGTTTACAACAATGTGTTTTCCTGGCCAAGAACATTTGTTTGATCCCATAGATGACCAAGAAGTTAAAACTAAAGAAAGTTAATATTTAATTGCTTTAGTTTATTTAATACACGTTTTGTTTGTTAATAGTAATTAATAAAATCACAACGAAACTTAAACAAAAATATTGATAGTTTGGTTGCCTACATTACAATTTAAATCATCAAATCCACAAATAACCAGATTATTAGTCTTTAATTCTGAAATACTACAAAATAAAACGCAATAATTTCAACGTGATTTTATTATACATGTTAGTGACTAATTACAATAATTTTTTTGAAGCGATTTATTTCAAAATGGCGCACTTCTTCAGTAAAAAGCGAATATGTTGCTTAAAAATATAACAAAATGGTATCCTTTCAAATATTTAAAAATTATTATTTAATAAAACCACGTAAAATGACGTTGTCGTTATGATTTACATTGATTGTCAATAAACATTGATGGAAATCAAACAAAATTTGTCATTATTAAGTGATTTTTTTGGCTGTAAATTAATTTATACAAAATTGTTTGTGTTTTCTCAAAGTAAATTTTTATGGTTGATGATAATTAACCAACAAATCCAGCAACAAATGCTATAAACCTTAAGGTAAAACTAACGCACTATTTTTCTATTTTAAAATAATTATACTTTCAAAAAAGTTGACCTTTGTTTCACGACTGATAACAACAAAAATATTCATCACTAAAAACCCTGAACACATTTTTAATATCGCCTTATTTGTTATGTAAATTGATGTTAATTTAATCACATAATTAAAAAAATTGTGCGGTTTAAAAATTAAATAATACTTATAAAACGATAATATCATAATTATTAAACATTATATAAAATTCAATAATCATGATCAATAATAATGTGAATAAAAACCACTTTTTAATATTGTTATGTCTCGTCTAAACAATAAACAATAGTGTAAGTGGTTTATTTTTGCACCTATAAACATTACACTTGCAAAACAATTAAAGATAACACCTCTTTTAAACCCAAGTGATTAGAAATGAAATTTGATATGCGTACACATAAATTATCTATTTATTGTTTTTAAACAATATAAAAGCCGACACTTTATTCACAACATTTAGTTCAAGCGTCGATGTAATGTCGTTGTGAATCGTTGTGAACCCAAGTCAAGAAAGAAAAAATAAAAAAACAAAATGAACAACGTCAGCAACATTAGTTGGTGGGACCGCCATCTGGAATATTTTGATGAAATCGGAGGTAAAACTAAAATTATTTAACATTACTTAGGTGGATGTGGATTCATTTAATAATAATAATTTTTCTTTTTTCTATTTACAGATCCAAGAGTGAAAGGATTTTTTTTAATGAGCACACCAATTCCAACAATAATTATAACGTTTATGTACGCATTAAGTGTGACGATAATCGGGCCTGGACTAATGAAAAACCGTAAACCTTTTCAACTACGTAAAGTTATTATTGGATATAATTTTGCGCAAGTTATTGTCAGCACGTTTTTATTTTACGAAGTAAGTTATGCAACTAAATATACACGTTGATTCTTTTGTTGTTTTTGATGTTTTTTATAACAAAATGTCTATTAGTTTGCAAGATTTTGGCTTACTGGTGCTTATAACTTCAGATGTCAACCTGTTGATTATTCTGAAGACCCTGAAGCGGTTAGGGTAGGTTTTATTTAAATTTATTAAAACCTAACCTCGAAACCGCAACTAAAAATAACTAATATTATTAAAATTTATTTTCAGGTCCTTCGTGCTTTCTATTTCTACTACTTATCGAAATTTTTTGAGTTTTTTGACACGGTAATGTTATAAACAAATGAATTTATTAAGATTATTAACTTTTTCTGGTTTTAATTCTAGATATTTTTTGTTTTGCGTAAAAACAATCATCAAATCAGTGCTTTGCACGTTATTCATCACATGACTGTACCGATGTCAGTATGGCCCGGTGTTAAATTTGTTGGAGGCGGTCATTCTACATTCTTCAGTCTTCTCAATTCATTTGTTCATATTGCTATGTATCTGTATTATTTATTAGCAGCACTTGGTCCTAGGCTACGTCCTTATCTTTGGTGGAAGAAATATTTAACGGTTATGCAAATGGTAGTGTATTTTTTTATCAAGGCTGTCTCCAGCTGTCACTAACTATTTGAGGTTATGTTGTGATTTGTGTTTGTAGGTACAATTTACATGTTTTGGAATTCACGCAATGCAATTGTATTTCATTGATTGCAACTTCCCAATCGTTATCGTCCACGTAATTTACGGAAACGCGCTTTTGTTTTTCGGTTTGTTTTATAATTTCTTTGGGTCCAATTACAACAAAGACAAGAAGACTGATGGTGATACAAAACAAACAAAAACAAAAGAAACAACTGAGGTTTGTGTCAAAATTGTTAATTATATTGATTTTAAATGTTTTATGATGGATTAATTTAATTTGTGGGTGATTACAGGGTTCAAGTATTCTTAAAATAGGAAAAATGTGTTTCCCTGGACAAGATCAATTATTCAGTGGTGACAAAGCTAAAAATAAAACTAATTAATGTACAAACAACGTACAAAATTTATTGTTGTACTCAACTCAATGAGTTGTAAACTTTTGAAATAAAAACCAAACAAATTATGATATAATTTTTATAGTGTTGACGTAAGACGATGTGGCGATTATTTTGGGGCTTAAAAGTTTTAATAATTTGTGTATATTGTAAATAAACTCATCAAATAGTTGTTTGCGTTTGCCTTGCGGCTGCAGGTCGAGCGGCTGGTGCGTTGCGGTTGCGACTCGAGGCCCCCAGACATTCAATAGTTTCGAGTATGCGCGCTGCGGCTGGCGGCGGGCGACGTCAAACGCCGTGCGGCGTGCGTTTGCGGCTGTAGAACAACAGCTACGAACTTTAGACAATTATATCTGAATTATAAACAAACTAAACCTAACAATGGCATGTAAATCAGAGTTTACATTGTATCAAGAGAAGAAATTGGTTGAATTAGTTGAACGACATATTTGCATTTACGATGTGGCTTCGTACTTGTACAAGGATCAAAATTTAAAAGACAACGCGTGGAAGGATATATCCAAACGCGTAGGACGTTCGGGTAAGTTTTTTTCGTATCGAATTACAATTATTGTAAACTAAAATATTTAAGGTTAGGTGAGTCGTAACATAATGTTGTACATTGGGTTGCATATGTTAAATGTTAATTTGCATTTTTTATTTTAAAGCTGATCAATGTAAATGGCGTTGGCGGAACATTAAGGATACTTATGTCAAACGAAAACGAAAGGTTAAAAATGGTTCGGAATCATCGCTACAAAAGAAATGGCATTTGGCGAACATGTTAAAGTTTTTGGATGATATACAATTCAAAAAACGGTAATTTTGTAGGTTATACAAAACAAAATTATTGTAATTATTAATTTTAGAAGCAACAATAACACAAACAATGATCATCCAATGGAATTCATTAATATTTTACAATTAAATGGTAATTATAATAATAAAATTGCTTAAAAATAAATTACTTACGTAATATTTTAGAACAAAACAATGACAGTGCGCCATCTTGTTCTGAAGTGTCACCACGAAATATATCAAGTGAGCCGGTTGTCAATCGTCGTAATACTAGGAATTGTCATAAACTGAACAAAACACAAGAAGTGGTTCTAGAGAAAAAACTTGAGATAAAAACTGAAAAACCGGAAAGACCCGAGAAACTTGAAAAAGTCGACAAAACATTGGATCGTATTGAAATTACTGATATGTTGGGTTATCAGGAAGATCACATAGATGTGTTTTTTAGAAGTGTGGCTTTATCAGTTAAAGGATTCCCAAAACCTTTAATCAATCAAGCCAAGTTGCGTACGTTGCAAATGTTGGTTGAACTTGAAGGTAAATGTTCATCAAATCAATAACATTTCAGCAGTTGAACATCGGTCAAGGTGACCAGATACATAAGATAATTAGCTCTTAAAGTAGCATCAAAATTTTATCTGACGTAAGCACGTGTAATGATAAAAAATATGAATGTGATTTGTTTTTAGAACTTTTACAGAAAGTTAATAATTGTATTTTTATAGAATTATAGTGGTATTTATATTTTATAGTATAATGATAAATATATATTGGAAATGATTAATTTACAACAATGTAATGATGTTTCACTTTTTTTGTTGTTTTTTGTTGTTTTGTTTTTTTGTTTTGTCAAATCTGTCAAATTGTGTCAAATCAAGGCGTGTTTATTTTATGTGCTGTTAAGGTTGCCTACAGTTAGACTGCAATTTTAAATTTTCTTTTAACTAAACTTTAAACAAAGTTTAAATTTACAATAACTATTATTGTACCTTATAAACTGTGGAATAGGTACTAAATATTAATTACCGCGGTGATTGGGGCTTTAAAATACAGTTATTTATTGATTAAAAGTAAAAAACAGATGAAAATGGACTTCGGGTCAATTCGCATTGGTTCGTTTTAAGTTCTCGGCGTAACCGAACGCGACCCCCCTTATGGATTCAAGAGTAAGCACACGATGCGGCCAGACGCAGTGGGAGAGTGAGACGGGCTGGTTCAGGCGCTCGCCCCGCACGCCGCTCGGCAGTCAGTGTTCATTAGGTGCGCCGGGATGTGTGCGTGTTGCTGGTGACAACATAGCTGCCGTTTTTCCGAAAATGTCTTCTCGTCGCGACGGCCGTGTGATCGTACCACAATAAACGCCGCACAACGCGAGCCACCGATGTCGTAGATCCAAGTGCGCGTCGTTAACGTGCATCGAATCGGGCGTGCGAGCTGACGAGTTTGGGATTATTTTGATAGCGAGTGCAAAGACAAAATGGCGCATAATATGCCACCATCGGTGAATTGTTCACTGGACGATATAGATTTATCGGCACTGAAGGTAGGTGCATCGTCGATGGACGATTACGTAAAATACCATGCCTTACATCAGTCGAGCGCATCGAGTGCGCTGCACCGTAGTTTTTATTTACATTTGTCGTCCCGCAAACATACGGGATGATTCACACCCATCCCGGCCCAGTGTGTTTGCGCGTCAGATCGGTGTGTGTGCATGAATCGCTTCTCTTTTGAATTCTCTCTACGACTTGGGAGTATATTTATTTACAACATTGTTACATACATGTATTGTGTGGTATTATATTTTTGAATCCACAAATATTCTCATGTTATGTGTGAAATATTGTTAGTCATTGTGGTTTACTTTTTGCAGGAACCTGCCGGTATCTTTGAATTGATTGAAGTTGTTGGCAATGGCACGTATGGACAAGTTTATAAGGTGGGTATTGGTATTAACCAAATATTTAATAAATTAATAACTTATTACACAAGTTGTTGTCAATTTTTTTCTTGCGTTATCAATGAATAACCTTACTTATTTATGGGTGTAACAAAAATAATATGACAGCTTCGGATTATTTGACAGATCTGTCAAAATGTATGAGGTTGGGATTTATTTTACAAACAAAGTTTGATTTTTATCTAATAAAACGCATATATAATAAACTTAATTAGTACAAAACAATTCATAAACGTCTTGATGTTGCTAACAGTGAATTAATTTCGTGTTTCTTTTTCTTTTATAAGTTGATTGTATTTGGTTACACATTATTTTAATAAAGCAACTGCCGTCTTAGTTTTTTCTACACCTAGAGCTACTACTATGGTTTAGTGCTCTAATACAACTGGGAAAAAGAATGCCTCACTAACAGTAAAATTTATCGCTTCGTGACTGACGACCTAATGAATAATTTGCATTTAGTGCTTTTAAATTCACACAATACGTTCGTTCTTATAAATATACACACACGGGCTTGCGCAGAAGTTACTCAGACTTAACTCACAGTCTATTTAAAATGTTTGGTTTTCAAAGTTTAAGTTCAAAGCCTAAAGCATGGCTAATAGCGGCATTTCGAAACCATTGAACGTATAAAAATTATATTCAAATCATATTTAACCTAAAAAATGTTATTAAATTATTAAGTTATAAAAACTTAATAAGCAAACTTCAATTAAAGCGTTAACACTTTCTTATTATTAAGTGCGGAAATCTAATAAACTATACACATAATAGTATTTATTAGCTATTATTATTTCTGTGTGATGAATTTTCTTGTAATATATGTGATGTGATTCGTGTGATTGGTTGGCGCGTGGCACAACCACAGAACGCAATGTTTACGCGCGGTGCGAAAGAGATTGTGTTGATCGTCATAAAACGCGAAGCGAGTTGAATGGCATTTATCAAACGATAGGCTGAGAGCACTTAGCCGAGCAGCACAACACAAACGTTCATGACGGACACGGCGCGACGCTATCGACGAACACAACAAATGCGACGGCGAGCGTCGCCTAATAGGCGCTGTCTGTCGCTGGTATACATGGACGACGAGCATGTTGAATGTTTGAATGATTATAATGTTTGCTGTTGATCCTGAAACACGCGCGAGAATTGCAAATTACTACATGCGGCGACAACAATGCGTTATGATAACGATTTTGTATTTCGTAGCCAATAAACTGAGAGGAATTGTTGGCGGTAAGTGGAATGTAAACTCAACCCAATGTTGTGGCGTAATTGAGTTCGCAGCACGTTTGCACTCGGATGATTCATATTGCAGGAAATTAAAACTAAATAATCGCTGTGTTTAATTTATACGTGATTAAAAGCGCGTATTTGGTTTTAATTGTTTATTTGAACGTGAAATCTATATTTATGTTATGATTTTTGGGCGTAGACTTAAAAGAAATTAATTTTGGAATTCTATTCCATATTAGGGGAAATTTTGTCTTCTAGGCATCGTAAATCAAAGTAAATTTAGGTGTGAATGGCACGTCTGCGTAGATTTACTAATAAATCAAGTCTGCTCTGTTTGTGTTTTGTTATACAAAACAAAAATTGCTTGTTATTTATTCTTTTCATGGCATTCTATGTCTGAACAATTAAATTCGGGCCCAACTTTCAAAGATTCTGTTTTGAGGTTATGATTTTGTTGTGTTTGTATCTTCTTGCAAATCGAACAATTCCGTAAATCGAAATTAAAGCCCTAAAGCTCCTGAAAATCCCATGCCAGCATAATTTATTTATCTTATAACCCTTCCAGGGCAATAAACGCATGAGACAACAGGCGACACTGGGTTGGGTTTGGGTTGTGTTTCGCTTCGTTACAAATTCCATTGAAAACCGAACGCGGGCGGCGGCGTCGTCGTCTGGCTCTGCTGCCCGCGTTGGGGTATTCCGCCCAGACGCTCTGTCTTTGACAGCGTGCGTATACAGCAAGGGGCAAGAAAAGAATATCCAAACATCTGTTTAAATTTACATTCCAAATTACTGTTTACATGTTGATAGTTTGGAAGTTTGCGCGTTTGGTTGGGCATCATCTCGAAAGTTGAAGTTTGACAGGCCGCAATTTCATCATGTTTTATTAAATTCTAATCGAAATCCGTTGGGTTGGGCATTATGTAGCCGTGTGCGGTGTTGGGAGCAGACAACCGCTCCGCCGCTCATACATCAAACTGTTTTTTGCTTAATTGAAGCTGTAGAAGGTATTTGTTTTTCGTCTAATGCACATAATTGGATTATGTTTTCATATGTCTAGAGTGCACTAAGCGTAAATTACATTGTAATTGAATTGATTCAGTTTATTTACGTTTTTAGAGGTTATATTTCAATTTATGAATTATTATTTCACGTTATTTTTATTTTATTTAGTTACTTATTAGTCATAACGTTTTGATTAATTAAATTTATCATGTTAGGTAATTTTTATTTAACATAACAATCATTGTTAGTAGTCAGAAATACTGCCAGTGACCATCATCAAATTCTTGTTAATAGAAACGAATGACTCATCTTGTAGTTAGTTGAGATATAAGATTCATCTTTGGTGATTTGATGGTTCATCCGACTTTATCCTTATTTGGAATGTAAAGTAAAATTAACTATAATTTCCTACAAATGTTAAAAACTTTTTTTTGCTTTTTATTGAAAGTATTTCTATCTTTTCTTTATGGTCTAGTTTAAAATGCAAAATACCCGCTTGTATATCAATTTAAAGTCTCTAAACTCCTTTGAAAATGCATTTTGGAATTTCCTGTTCTCGGCTGTGTGGATGTGTCAGTGTCAACCCCATGAAATAAATTACTCGGGACTGAAATTGTTACCTCACATTCCAATCTGTGCAATGCATTTCCTTTTTATCTGCATGAGGTAATATATACGTCACTTTGGAGGAGTAAAAGGTGCTTCTGGTGCTGGCGAATGAGAATTTACATAAAGCTTTTATCGTAACACCACGCGGGTTGAAAACCCCAAGACCCACGAACGTGACATGAAATTGCCTTGTCAAATCGTGACGGATAAAATCTACAAATCTTTCTAACTGGATCATGTTTTTCCAAATCTTAAATATTGAGAATTTGAATGAAATATGATATGAAGATTTTAATATTCTAGGTTATAACTTATAACTATAAAGTTAGCGTGTTTGTTCAAAGTTAACGGTATTTTTGCTAATTGATTTTTACCCAATTTGACGTTAGTTGCTTGTATTTCGTAAAATATTGCTTCCTTAAAAAATATTTAACATAAATTCAGTTTTAATTGGAAGTTTAAAATGGAAAGTGGAAAGTATCTGATGATTATTTGAATAAACAACATCCATGACAGTTTTTGGTTATTGTGACTAATGTATTACGATCATATTTGCGATAAAATGTAGTAAAAGTTTAAGCTTTATTTCCGAAACGTATAAAAGTTTATAAGTTGCTCGTGTGCTACATGTGTCATTACACGTCCACGTCTAATCAATGCGAATGTGTTTTGTCGCCTATACAAATATTTATTCAGCCAACGACTAAGTTTGCTATGCATCGAGTTTGCATTTGTTGATATCCAAATGCTCGGTTTACATTGCAGCTTTGTTTACTCGTACATTAATAGCGAAATGACATTGAACGTTTGTCGAAACCAAGATAATCAAAATATGTCTATTTCCATGCGGCACCCGGCACACCGCCCGTTGCTGGCCCGAGTCGAGTGATTGCGCATCCGAACGGTAATAAATAAACGAAGCAGCGATAAAATGAAATTAGAAAACCGGATTAAATTACAAGAAGCGTTACAGTCAAACGCCAACCGACCCGATATGTTGTTATAGAATATTCTAATAAATATATATCTATAAGCCCGTAATTTCTATTTAAATGTGCTTACATAGCTTGTAATTAATGCAATTATAGGCGTGTGTGCGTGCGTTCGTTTAGCACGAATTTATTGTTAGATTCGTTGGATTAGTTGCGACTTGTTGGATGTTGAAAAGGAAGGCGCATCAAGGAAAGGCGCTAAGTTCTATTTAATTCAGCCACTTTGTTCGGTTTAGTTTAATTCGTTTGTGGTGTTATGTGTTTGTTTGAGTTGGCTATGAATCACTTTTCTATGGATTCATTAGACGCCGACATGGAATGTTAATCGTATGACTTTATTTAAACATACGTTTACAGGGTATTACAAAAAACTGTATGAAACAACGCATTTTGAAGTTTATTTTATGAGTAATTTTCAATTTATTTGAACTTTGATTACTAGTATGGGGTTATCCATTTAATTTTTTGACTTAAATTTTTTCTAATGAAATTTTATTAGATACTTGTTATCACCAATTTACTTCAATTGTTTACTTCCACACTCAAAAAAATACACAAACGAGTATTCATTATGTACATAATAAAACAGTGCGTTAAAATAAAATTGAAATTCCATAAAAAAAACTTTACGTGTGATGATTAACACTTTTTATTACAAATTTATCAAAATACAAACCCGTTGAAAGTACCAAATTCTTAAAAAACGATTATTCAGACGCTTCTAATTTGAAATGTGCGCGTTAATGCCCGCGAAGAAAGTCTCGTCTCATTAATTTAATTACAAATGTAACAGAACGCGTTGTTATAATTTAATCTGGCGCATTGTTACATTGAAAAAAGTAAAACGATGAGAAAACCAAAACTCGCGGCAGCGTCCGGTTCATACAATTTCGCGAGCTTTTTGTCGAGTCGTGGAAACGACGCTGCTTTGCTTGTTTGGCTAGTTTACGTGTGAGAAAATTTAAATTTTCGTCGGATGTGCAACAATTCCCCGACACGCACACGCTCAATTCAACTCAACTAGACATCACATACAGATCTCACTCACAAATGCATTCAGGTTTTATTTCTTTTTGGTCAGTCACCTTACGCCCACCCGTTTGTCTGCATGGCCCTGAGGAATTTTACGATACGTGCGCATACGGATAATATAAACGGCGTTCAATTTGAAATTCAAATTAAATCGCTGCGACGCTATAAGAATCGCACTCGAGACGATATAGTTTGATAAAGCAACATTGCATTAAATTTAATAACAATTTTTTTCCTGTTGGGTTTTAAATAAATTTTCATATCATACCACAAAGCAATGACTTTTCGTTATCGGTATTTATATATTCACGCATAAGTTAAGTTAAGTAGAAATGAAGTAAACCTTAGAATCGGAGATGATTAATATCAGTGGTATTTCCGCATTTACTTACTTACATATTTAAAATAAACTTATCGAGTTTTCAGTTTGTTATGTATAGCCTGTCGTTGTGTTGTTTGCTTGCTTGCGAATTGTTATTACTTTTGCGCGACGACAAATGCGCGCAAAAGTATTCCGCGCTTATTTGGGGTTGGCGATTAATTGCACATTAAACTGAAAACCAGTTTAGCAGTTGCTGCGAACGGTTGTGTAACAAGAGTCGACGCAAGTTAATTCTTGTTGATCAACTCGTTACAACATTGGCATGGTGTTCACTTGTTTTTTTTTTGTTCATGCATTTTCACTTGTGTTTTGTGCGCTTATTAGTACTAACGTTGCGAGTAATTACAACAACCGTATTGTCACCGAATGCGTTTGGATTTAATTACAAAGTATAGGATTTGTTATCACCAGCGCGTACTTACTATACGCGTAATGTTAATTAATAGCACAATTAGCACAAATTATTCTTATACTTAAAATATTTGATTATTTATATTTAAAAATTAAATTTTCACGACAAGAAATTTGAGTGTAAAGATGACTGAAAGACGAAAGTAACTATAAAAGATTTAGGTCAAGTGTGAAACTGCAGGTTTCTGGCATCACACCCCGTTTATAAAAGTGTAATATATCAGAAATCCCAAGATTTCCGTAATATAACGTGACATCACATTATGTACCATGTGAAATTAATAGCTAAGTGACGCTGTGAATATTTATTGTCTTGGCAGAAGAAGGTGGACAAGTAAATTACTAAAATTTAGCTTTCAAACACACATACAGCTTGTAGGAATGTCGGAAGTCGCACGATACTAATTTTAAATCAGAAAGTACTGTTTTGTTTTGAATTGTTTTTGTTGTTTTTTTTTTTGCTTCAGTATATATTTACTAAATGCTATTATAGTTTGTAAAGGTACATGTGTTTAAGAGTTAATTAATTGTTTCAGGGTCGGCATACGAAAACGGGGCAGCTTGCTGCGATTAAGGTGATGGACGTTACCGAGGATGAGGAAGAGGAAATAAAGCTGGAAATTAACGTGCTGAAGAAGTATTCGAATCATCGTAATATTGCTACGTACTATGGCGCCTTCATCAAGAAGTCTCCGCCGGGTAAAGACGACCAGTTGTGGCTTGTGATGGAGTATTGTGGCGCGGGGTCTGTCACTGATTTGGTTAAGTCTACCAAGGGTCAAAGTCTTAAGGAGGAATGGATTGCGTACATTTGTCGCGAAATACTTCGCGGTCTTTCGTATTTGCATACAAATAAAGTCATCCATCGTGATATTAAAGGACAAAATGTGCTTTTAACTGACAATGCTGAAGTGAAACTTGGTAATTATTGATTAAATATTTTATTAGGTTTTAAATGTTGAAATGTTTGAAATGTAAATGTTGTTTTTTGTGGGAAATAGTCGACTTTGGCGTGTCTGCGCAGTTGGATCGGACGATAGGTCGAAGGAATACATTCATCGGCACTCCTTACTGGATGGCGCCTGAGGTTATTGCGTGTGATGAAAACCCCGACGCGACCTATGACAATAGAAGCGATTTATGGTCGCTGGGCATCACTGCTTTGGAGATGGCTGAAAGTCAACCGCCGCTTTGTGAATTGCATCCTATGCGAGCGCTGTTTCTCATTCCTCGTAATCCGCCCCCGCGTTTGAAGAACAAAAAGTGGAATAAGAAGTTCCAAAGTAATATCTGGCACTAACTAGGCGTGTTGCAAACTAAATGTTGGATGTTTTAGATTTCATTGAGACAGTATTAGTGAAGGATTACCACGATCGTCCGTACACGGAGCAACTGCTCAAACATTCGTTCATCAAGGACCAACCAACTGAACGCCAGGTGCGGATCCAGCTTAAGGATCACATCGATCGCTGCAAGAAACGCAAGCAGGAGCGGGAGCGTGAGGATTACAGGTACAAGACTTACATTTTGCAAGTTAATCTGACACTTATGAATTGTTTTGTTAAAATGTTGTTACATTAGATATTCTGGATCTGAAAACGAAGAAGAAGAACCTGCTTTGGCCGGTGAACCAAGCAGCATTGTACAAGCTCCCGGTGGTGATACATTGCGCAGAAATTTCCAACAAATTCAAGAAGGACGTAATATTATTCAACAACAAGTTGAGCCGCCGCCAAGGTTTGTATCTTTTTAAAAAGTTTGAAGTTTTAGTTTATAGTTAGGTATTAAAATATTGTTTGGTTGTAAATTAGAAGTGGCAGGAATAAAGATCGCGAAGAAATACCAGAACCAGGTCCACCTGCAAGGCCACCAATTCCGCAGAGGATGATTATGGTTCCTGACTTGCCGCCAGCACCAAGAAGGTACGTTATAAAGTTTTGCACAGGAAAATATCTTTAAACTATGTTCAGTATGGCTTCCAGACCACTGCCCCCGCCTCCAGAGAATGCTGCGCCGAGATCTCAACAACCGCAACGAAATTCTCAGTCGCAGTTTAAACCAATGGTGAGTTGGTGTTTATATTACTGCGGGTATTCTCAATTTACTGCTGATTAAAATTAATCGTTTCCATAATTTTATTCAGAAATGCATTTGCAATGTGTGTTTCTACTCATTAATTTTTTTTCACATACGTGAAAAGTTGTGCGAGTTGTAAAAACGTGCATGCATTAATGCACTACACAACTCGGCAGTTGTTTAGTAACAAAAAATAAATGTTACGTGCGTAATTATTTAAATTTGTTTGGAAAGTATTAATTTGTACGAATGTACGAGGTATCAGTAACAACAGATTGAGAGTACTTGCTTTTTGTTCTGACTAACTGTGAAGTTTGCTAATTCTTCTCTAGTAAAACGTTTGCATTTTAATTTATTTGCTACGTGTCACTTCTGCTTCCTAATTTGCTAAATTAATTCTATTTTATTTCATGTCCGTAAATTTCATCTTTTACTCTACATAGACGCCCTTCCGAAGACCAGAGGTAAATTATTGTCTTTGGATTATAGTTTCGCTTTAATTGTTGCGCTGGCAAACTCCGGGATGTTGTTTGTAAACGATTTGTATTCTAGGAATTGGACGCTTTGGCTGCGCACTTGAACGAGATTGGGTTGCAACCGAATATTCAACCAGAAGCACCACCACGCAATAATCGCAACAGCAGCAGTAATAATAGGGCACAGTCTGCTGCGAACAATAACGTAGCAACGCCGTCAAATAACCATTCCGCTGGCGTGCCAATCCTGGACGGTTTGGTTGATAGTGATACCGATTCTGAACCCGAGGACAATGGAAGAGGACGAAATGATGGCACATTATTAGCAAGTGATCCGCCGAAACCACTGTAAGTCTTTGTTTGTTGTTGAATGTAATTGGTTTTGATGGGTTTATGATGTTACTAACACGTTTACTGGTTTTGTCTTTCTTTTTTTTTTTCGTTTCGTTTTTGTTAGTCCTGAGTTTTCTTACAGGCCCGGTTTAGGCGTTGTCGCTGAAGGCTCACCGAGTGGTTCTAGTCCGAGCGCAACCGGTTCGGGAGGTCCTCCTAACCGACCGCTGCCTCCCACGCCTGACGACGACGAATCTCAAGGCGACAAGACGTTGGTATTGCGAAACAGGGTGCGTAGCAATTGTTTCATTTTTGTTTTAACCATTATTTTGCTTGCATTTAACGTTAACTCGGTGAAGGAGGCTAAGTTTATTTTTTACGTTTTTTTGTTTATTTTCTTCCGTTATCCGTAATTGCGCGCTAAACAGCAGCTGGCAGCTAGTCAAGCGAAAAAAGAAGACGTTGACGAAGCGACGTTACTTAAGGATTGGGATTTCGCACGCTTTTTCCCAACTAAATTTCAAGGATCCTCGTCGACTTCGACTTCTAGCGCGTCGTCCAGAAGTAATAAGAAAACTTCAAGCGACAAACTTGCGTTGCATCGCCGCAATGAAAGCGAGAGCAATTTAGGTCCGTTTGCCCGTGGTTTTCGGCGTGAAAATTCCGACCTGCTGCCGTTGAGTGCACGCCATTCGGCTGTGTTTCCCGATCGAAACCAGAGTCCCCTGAGGAGCAGTGGTCTGTTTAGCAATCGTCGCAGCTCTGATGCTGGTCTGTCGAAAAAGAACGGCGAGCCAATTCTTACAGACTTTGTAAAAAAGAACTCTGAATTGTGCCGGCGGCCAAAGATCACGATGATGATAGACAAAGCTGAAGTTCAATTGCGACCCAGACGCGAAAAAACCGAGTCTGATATCGTCCTTAAGTACACCGAGGCGCGAAAGGGTTTGGACACGCGCCGACGGGAGATTGCTCTCACTCGAGAGGCGGAGGAATTGCGCAGACGTAGTTCTCGTTCTATAGATACGCCGCCGTTCGCGGCGGGTGCCTCTTCCAAAAATAATTCTCTAATCGGTGATGAGTATATAATTTTGCAGGTAAATAATCTCACAACTTTGTTAGGGGGCTTGATATGAGCGCATCTTGGAAAAATGCTTTTCCGTCGACTTTGTTTCACATTCGACCATCAGTAGTTAACTCCTAACATGATTAAATAACAATGTGTGCCGCTTTCGAACTAACACCTAACCACTTGGTTTTCACACAGTACAGTGACTATACGACTGGATCGACATTACAAATAAAAATGGCGGTTGTTGAAGGAAGGCATGTCGTTCGGCGGATAAATCTTGAATTGACTGTAACATTCGCATGGATATGATGACTGGCTGCCACTGCTGCCATATTGAGTATCATTTTGTGTTTATTCCTTATGTGTTTAGAAGCGCAAACTATCATTAAATTCACTCAAAGCAAGTGAAACGTTATAAATTGGATGGTGTTGTTTTTGTCGGACATTTTGGTAATGCCATCATGCACGTAGTGAGTGATTAATATGCATTGTACTGCTTCACTGATCTGATTTGTGTTCATCGCACCCGAAAAAAAGATGAGATGCGCATATTGATTGCTAATTTTTGTGTGTACGGTTTTATAGAATGGACGCGGAAGCGATCATGCGAGACAGAGTAACGTCCTGCCGGATTTACTTTCACAGGCGAGTGGAAGTCCTGGCACGCCGTCGACCCGAGACAAGAGCTCCAGCGAAGAGGTGCGTATTTTGTACAAAACTACCCAAATGCTTTTTTATTGTCAAATACAAAATCCCGGTTCTACAACCTCAAAGCCCTTAAAACTTTTCAAAGATCGGTTAGAGAACAAAATATTAGTACAAACCATGTCGATTTTACCGCCGTTGTGATCTGTGTGTCGTGTTTTTTTTATTTGATTTGTTATTTGTCACTAATGTTTATGTCTTTCTCTTGGTTTTGCCTAACTGAGTGGCGACGGTAACTTCATAACGTAATAACTGTAAGTATGAAATCTTGTTCGTTTGTCTCGTTTACGTACGCAACCAAAACGTTTTAGTTTGCATTGAACTCTGCACAATTACGGCGATTGAAATCTATGAAGACATAAACATTTTAGTCGTGACTCATCGTCATTTTACAGTTTCAATGTCTAGATAGTCTAGAGAGAGAAAAATGTTAATGGATTTTTAGATTTCAGCCGTAATTTGATTGAGATAAAGAGTGTCTTTTGCAGTTTTTGTTGTAGCAATGTGCTTGCTTTATAAAAGATCAAAATTTTATTTGCATTTTATTGTAGAATGTTTTTTGCTTAAAATTATTGCTTTTAAACCACACAATGATGAAAAATTAGTCACAATGGCTTGATTTATAATTTTAATGTTCAACACCTGCAATATTTACATTTACAATAATTACATTTTGCTTAAGTATCATTTTAATTATCTTCATTATTATATAAGTTTTGTAAAATGTGTGGAACATATGTTGAATTTTAAAATTGTGAAATGTAACGTTAAATTTAAAAAAAATCACAATGATAGGTGGCAGTACATTGTTACTGAAACAGCATTTGACTTATTTTAACAATGCAAAATCATTTAAATTTTAAGTTCAGTTATCAGTAATTTTGGTTTGGAAAAACTAATGGGAAAGACTAACTCGAATGCTTTTTGTTTTTTAACCTTTGTTTTGTCACTAAAACAACGACGTTGATACTTAACAATTCAAAGCAAAACTTTAATTTTAAGGTTAAAGTTTTTGTGCAATAACGTGGTTGTTTTATTGATAACATAACCTCAAAAATGTATCATGGTAATTGTTTGTGTTATTAAACAATGTAGTAACATGCCGTTAATGGCAATAGCATACAACTAACAACAACATTGGATCAGAGTGAAAGTATTGGAGAGTTGCCAAAGAATTAGGTCTATTTTGGTACTTGGGATATACACATTTGCCCTCTCGCCATTATATAATTAATTTACAAACAGCTTATGTTTAACTAGTTACACCTTCAGCCTGGTTACCACAGCCCACTGTAGAACATTTGTAAACCTTATAGTGTATTTTTACAGTTGTGTATTAAGTATTCACACCTAATGCGTGGAAAGAGAGTAGAAGTTTTGTGATCGCATCATCATACAAGTAGATTAACGTCTGCATGCTTTAGACGTTTCGGCTGGAATGTTACTGACACGGATGTTCTGTCTTTTCTAGTACCGTCAGGCCGTGCACATTAATATGGCACCAAGTACGCCTATGATCAGTAATCATGCTCTTCATTTACAACAGAAACAACGCTCATTCTTGACCTTTGGTTTCGGTGCTGGAAGTGCAAACTCTCGACGAGAATCGCACGTCAACGTTAATGTTACACCAACATCACACGATTTGTCTTCGGATACGCCGGAAATAAGAAAATACAAGAAACGATTCAACAGCGATATTCTTTGTGCTGCTCTTTGGGGTTTGTTTGACACGCAAACTAACATCTGGAGTTTTTATTTATTGTTTGGTTTTATTATAGGCGTTAATTTGTTGATTGGTACTGAACATGGTTTGATGTTGCTTGATCGAAGTGGACAAGGAAAAGTTTATCAATTAATTTCGCGTAGGAGGTTCCAACAAATGGAGGTGTTAGAGGGTCAAAATATTCTTGTTACAATATCTGGAAAGAAAAACCGTGTTCGGGTTTATTATCTAAGTTGGCTCAAGAGTAAAATTTTGAGATCTGATGGTGTCGATGTAAGTTTGCAATTGATGTTGTGAAACGTTTTGCTTTTATTGTGTCATTTTACAGCAGCAGGTTGAAAGGAGGAATGGGTGGATCAATGTAGGTGATCTGCAAGGAGCAGTTCACTTTAAAATAGTGAAATACGAACGTATTAAGTTTTTGGTGATAGCACTCAAGGACAGCATTGAAATTTACGCGTGGGCTCCGAAGCCTTATCATAAGTTTATGGCATTTAAATCGTTTGGCGAATTGACACACAGACCTTTATTGGTGGACCTCACCGTCGAAGAGGGTACAAGACTTAAAGTGATTTATGGAAGCGGTGATGGTTTTCATGCCGTTGATTTGGACTCTGCTAATGTTTACAATATTTATTTACCAAAACATGTAAGTTCTTTGTTGGGTTAAATTTAAGGGTTAGGTTTATTATTTTTTTTTGGTGTTGATAGATTCAAGGTTCAATTTCTCCACATTGCATCGTAACACTTCCAAACAGTAATGGAATGAATTTACTTCTTTGCTACGATAACGAAGGGGTTTATGTGAATACGTACGGAAAAATATCGAAGAATGTTGTTCTACAAGTAAGTAATTTTTTTGTTTTTACTAAGTTGGTTAGGTTATGTGTGGCTAATTGGAATATTTTAGTGGGGTGAATTGCCAACATCTGTGGCATATATAGGCACTGGTCAAATAATGGGGTGGGGCAATAAAGCGATCGAAATCCGTTCGGTGGAATCCGGCCACTTGGACGGCGTCTTCATGCACAAAAAAGCTCAACGTTTAAAGTTCTTGTGCGAACGCAACGACAAAGTCTTCTTCTCGAGCGCAAAGAGTGGTTCCTCTTGTCAAATTTACTTTATGACATTAAATAAGCCTGGCATGGCAAACTGGTAACGGAATATTAAAGATAAATGCTGCGGCGATGTTAATTTTTTAGATAGTAAACTACAGTTGGCTCCATATATACAAACCGGGGATGTTTCTTGCAAAAATTC